>PISX010011452.1:0-41032 GCA_004024625.1 Mellivora capensis
CCCCCCCCCCATATTTAGTCTCTTTAAAGTGACAGGAAAATACCAACCAGTCGCAGGCTTAATGGGTTTAGTAAGTTTACCCCTTCAGTTCCTATTTGCAGCACCCAATATTCCTTTGAAATACCAGACAGACCCGGCAGTGGCCAGCAGTACACTTCCGACCTTCAGAGTTCCAAGTTCGGGTTCTCTGAGCACTCGGTGTCGCAGTGGCACTTGTCCAGAGCTGGTACCTCCCTTTAGCTGGGGAACTTTAAATGTACCAGTGAAAAAAGCTTTTTCCCCTTCAAGGGGAAGAAAGAAAATCACTCCTCAAAACCCAGCAGATCTGGCTGTGAGGTCTTTCCTCCTGTCCCATTTCTTCAGGCTTGTTTTTTTTTTGCAGTGGAGCAAGAGAGACCAAAATCTCACCTGAGTTACAAGAAACAACAGACAGTGATGGCTATAAAGGGAGTGACCGGGAGCAAATCAGATACTCCTTTACCTCCCACATCCAATATATGTGCTTCACAGAAAAACAAAAAACAAAAACAGGTCCACAAAATACGACAGCTAGAATTACAAAATCTATTCATCCGAGGGTGGTGGAAGGCAGGATGGGAAGCTGGAAGGGTCAGTGGCACAGGGACAAAAATAGTATTCCAATCAGTCCAGGCACAGGGGCTGGCAAGTGCTAGAAAAGAGCTACAGAAAAACCTGTGGTTCGTTCAGACTCACCGGTGTTAAAAATCCACACACTGGTGTCAGGAAGATTCTGCCTTAAGCGCACCAGACAAAAATCCCACTTCCTCAAAGAGAAGGGAATACGCAGAGGGCCCTTGGCAGAACGGGTCCTGCCTTCCCTGGTAGAGGAGGGGACAAGGAAAAGAGCTCCTACGGCCTCCTTCCAATCCCACCCATCCCCTCTGGATGGCAGGCGACTCAGTGGCCTGCAGCAGCCTTCAGTTTGGCAGGAGATGGATGTGGTGAAGGGAATGTCTCTGTAGACGTTGAGCTACTCAGTGCAGACTGCTCTTTTTTTTTTTTTTAAAAGATTTTATTTATTTGTTAGAGAGAGAGATCACAAGTAGGCAGAGCAGCAGGCAGAGAGAGGGGGAAGCAGGCTGCCCGCTGAGCAGAGAGCCCGATGTGGGGCTTGATCCTAGGACCCTGAGATCAAGTCAAAGGCAGAGGCTTAACCCACTGAGCCACCCAGGCACCCCAGAGTATTTCGTTTTCCAACTATGCATCTGTGAGGCTAGATTTTCTTCATGTTTTTTTAACCAAATAACATACTACAATAGGTTGAAGGTAGAAGTAAATATGAGGGGATGCCTGGGTGGCTCAGTTAAACATCTGACTTCAGCTCAGGTCATGACTATCCCAGATCCTAGAATGCTGGAATCTGGCCTGGTGTAGGGCTCCCTGCTCAGCTGGGAGTCTGCTTCTCCCTTTCCCTCTGCTCTCCCAGCACCCCAGCCCCCACTTGTACTCTATCTGTATTGCTTTCTCAGTTTCTCTCTCTCAAATGAATAAATAAGATCTTTGAAAAAAAGTAAATATGAAAATTTAACTGTCCATATTAAGCCAGGGCTTGAAAAGATTTGTTAAATGCAAAAACAGTGGCACTTTTCTTTTTTCCTTTTTTTTAAGGATTTAATTTATTTATTTGAGAGAGAAAGCGCATGCGCAAAAGCAGGGGGAGTGGGAGAGGGAGAAGCAGGCTCCCAGCTGAGCAGGGAGCTTGAAGCGAGGCTGGATCACAGGACTCTTAAGATCATGACCTGAGCCGAAGGCAGGCGTTTAACCAACTGAGCCACCCAGGCACCCCAATGGCACTTTTTTCTTTTTTTTTTAAAGATTTTATTTATTTATTAAAAATATTTTATTTATTTATTTGACAGACAGAGATCACAGGTAGGCAGAGAGGCAGGCAGAGAGAGAGGGGGAAGCAGGCTCCCTGCCGAGCAGAGAGCCCGATGCGGGGCTCGAACCCAGGACCCTGAAATCATGACCTGAGTGAAAGGCAGAGGCTCAACCCGCTGAGCCACCCAGATGCCCTGCAGTGGCACATTGTTTATTAAAAAAAATTTTTTTTTGAAAATAGCTGTTTTTCATAAAAATGTGATTTATGTTGATTTATAACTGCAAAATTAATAGATACTGTTCCTGTTTTGAGTACAGTATTGATGTCATCCACATAAGGAAAGCTCTTTAATCTGTAATTTTATTTATTTTAAAAAATTTTTTATTTAAAGATTTTATTTGAGAGAGAGCACACAAGTGTGTGCATTCATGGTGGGGTACAGAGGGAGAAGCAGATTCCCCACTGAGCAAGGAGCCCGATGATGCGGGGCCAGATCCCAGTACCCTGGGATCATGACCTGAGCTGAAGGCAGATGCTTAACCGACTGAGCCACCCAGGTGCCCTGCAGTAATTTTAGAGTGTGAGAGGGGGTGGCTAGCAGTCCCTAGACCAAAAGTTTGAAAACCCCTGGGCCAGAGCAAAGGATGTCTATTTGGTTAAGGTTGGGATGGAGGTGGCTGGTAACTGGTGGAGAGGCTGGAATGACAGTGGGAACCAAGGTTTTGAACAGTGTTGTGTATTGGCATTTAGCAAGGAAGGGCATGGCATGATTGCATTTATGTTTGAGAAAGATCACTGATCACTTTGACAGGAGAGAAGTGGGAGGGACCAGAGATCGGTGGACCAGAGGTCGGTACACCAGATGCTGCAGTTACAGGGGAAATGGCCAGGGTCAGGGCACACGGACGGACGGGGGGCAGGGAAAAGGACAGCTTTGATAGGCTCTGAGGCTGAAGATTAGCAAGCCAATAGGTTGCGTGAGCTGTGAGGGCGACACTTGATAAGTTGCGTACCTGGTGATGGTTGATATCCCTGCTCTCAGGGAAACAGGAGAAGCGAAGCAAGCTTGGAGAGCCGTCCGCCTGAGGGTAATGGCTGAAATGATGGCAGTGGGCAAGAGTCTTTTTCTTTTCTGTTTAGAGAGTAGTTTTATAATTGTGGGCTTTTAGTCTTGTGTTTCAGGATAGGAAGGGCCTGTCCAGGAGCATGCCTGGCTGTGTCCTAATACTGTTGCTCGTTCTTATCGCCAGAGAGTGGGACCGTGGCCGGGAGCGGCGCAGTCGGGGTGAATACCGGGATTATGACCGCAATCGGCGAGAGCGCTTCTCTCCTCCCCGCCACGAGCTCAGCCCCCCGCAGAAGCGCATGAGGCGAGACTGGTGAGGTGGCAACAGTTTACTCTGGCTTCTCTCCTCAGCCTCAATTCCACTTGGCCCCGGCTGTGTTCTTCACTTTCACTGAGGACTTTATCGTTTCCTTTTCTCAGACTTCTTATAAACCCATCTTTCTTATCCCCTAAACCCTTGGGTTGAGAGACCACATTCCATATGCCCCTTCCTCTGTCCCATCCTCCTTCGTGCTCTGGAGACATGATTCCCTTCTCTGTCTGACTTTTGTGTCCCCCACCCTCAGGGATGAGCACAGCTCTGACCCATACCACAGTGGCTATGAGATGCCCTATGCTGGGGGGGGTGGGGGCCCTACCTACGGCCCCCCTCAGCCCTGGGGCCACCCAGACGTCCACATCATGCAGCACCATGTTCTGCCTATCCAGGCCAGGTAAAGACCTGGGGTTCTGGGGTTCTTGGGAGAAGGGAGATCTTAGGTTTGGGGGATGGATTGGGGTTGCCAAGGACCGTGGCTGGAGCCAGGAAGCGGGTTAGGTAGAGAGAGGAGTGCCTGTGGGGGTGGTAGCAGTTGGTGCCTTGGGTGGTGTCCGTGGTGGGCAAAGGAAGGGGGCAGCTGGCTACCCTGGCCCCCCCATCCCCCCCACCCTCTCCCCCGCAACCAAGACTTCCTGACCGGGCCCCCCCCAGGCTGGGCAGCATCGCAGAGATTGACCTGGGTGTGCCACCACCGGTGATGAAGACCTTCAAGGAGTTTCTTCTGTCATTGGATGACTCTGTGGATGAGACCGAGGCTGTGAAGCGTTACAATGACTATAAGCTGGATTTTCGAAGGCAACAGATGCAAGATTTCTTTTTGGCTCATAAAGATGAGGAGTGGTGAGTGCCCCCGTCTTCCTCCTCTCTGTTCCCTAGCATGTTTCCCCTGGCCCCGCCAGTGGAGCCTGCAGCCCTGTCCTCTTCCCATTTTCCCCCAATCCAGAACTTCCTGGGGGTGGGGGGATGGGAAGTACAACAGCATTGGCTGATGGGTTCTCCTCCTCACTTCAGCGTCTGCCCCGGCCTCCCACCCCGCCTCGCTTCCCCTCTGTCCTCAGTGAGTGGGACACCTCCAGGCAGCTGGCCAGAGCCACCTGTTCCCTTGGGGCAGCAGACAGACTGCTTCCCACTTGCTGGTATGGGGTCATTGTCATCCCTGATCGCCGGGACCCTGTGTGGCTGTGGTGTTCTCCCAAAAGCAACGAGTGAATCCAGACAAGAAAAAGCAAAGATCTCAGGGTCGTTTGACAGAAAAAGAGTTTTAATTTTTTTCCTTTTGTGGATGTTTTAATTTTAATCAACCATCTTTTCCCCCCTTCCTGCTCCTCCTCCTCCTCATCCTCTTTCTGCTCCTCCTCCTCGAAAAGAGCCAGAACTGGGAACTACACCCGCTCATCGACGGAGCTCGGAGCAAACCCACCTCCACCCCCACCATACCCAGCCCATACATGAGCCCCCTGGGCTGAGCTGCGCTGCCCCGGCCAGGCAGACAGGCAGGGCACTGCTGTGCACAATGCAGCGGTTTAGCTGAATGTGATTGCTCAGGCAGCTAGTCAGTCAGGGCCCCCACCGCGGAGCCCCGCGGGGGTGGGGCATCTGGGCCGGGACGCCCCAGCCAGGAGCCAGCCGGCGGCCCACCTGCCAGCATGGGCCCTGGGCGCGGCTAGTTAAATCTTGAGCTCTGTTTGACCAAGCGGCCAAGGTAAAGATCCTGGAGGTGATGCCTGCGGCTTTCCTTTCCTCTCACGCTCAACTTGTGGTTCTGTTTTGTCTGTCACTGTCCCCTCTTTCTTCTTTCTCTGTGTCTTGGTTTCATTCTCTCATGTACTTTTCATTCTTTCTCCATCCCTGTCCTTGCTCCTTGCCTAACCACTTGTTTCCCTTTTTTTTTTTTTTCCTAGTTTCTCTGGCCTTCAGTTTTTTCCCTTTGTTTTAGATTTCTGGGACTTTCTCACACTTTCCCTTTCTGCTTTTTCTTACTTCTCATTTCTTCTGTCCCCCCCCCCCCCCTCAAGGTCCTATTTTAAATGTTTTCTTTCCATGCTCCATCCTAATCCTCTACCCCTCTCCTCTCTCTCTCCCTGTGGGCAGTACCTGACGTTATAAGGGCACTTCAGTTTCTCCCTTTGGTCTTTCCCTGTCCCTCCACCATCTGCTTTTCTTCCCAAGCGGGGAGAAAGCTTTTCTGCCTTTTTTGGCTTTTCCTATCTGGTGCATTTCAGGTTTCCCTCTGTCTTCCACCTAGGGATGGAGGGAGTTGGTGGGAGCAGTCCTGTAATGACTTTAGTTGGGGGTTGGCAAGGAGAGGGAGGTTCTTTGGGGCCTACTACTTAGACTTCCTCTTGGAAGCTTTGGGAAACTACGCTTCTTTAACTTAGTGTTTCCCAGAGACTCAGGGCAATCATTCTGCCTCTCTAACCCTGGCCTCTCCCTGTAGTCATTGCTTTTCCCAAATCCAGAGCTCTTAGTTCCTGGCTCTCCCCCAGATCTTCTCAGAGCATAACCTCTGGTTCCTTTTGGGGGTATTGGGTGGTTCTAGTGCACCCCTCTCCCCAGTCTTTCTGCTTTCATGGTTTTTTGTGGGTGTGAGAGGATGGGGGCTAAGCCCTGACTTGCCTGGGCCCCTCCCCATGTCCTGGCCGTGGCATCCAGTGACTATTTGTCTCTTCCCTCCCTACTTCCTTCCCAGGTTTCGGTCTAAGTACCACCCAGATGAGGTGGGGAAGCGTCGGCAGGAGGCCCGGGGGGCCCTGCAGAACCGACTGAGGGTATTCCTGTCCCTCATGGAGAGTGGCTGGTTTGATAATCTTCTCCTGGACATAGACAAAGCTGATGCCATTGTCAAGATGCTGGATGCAGGTGTGTGGATTGAGAGGGGAAGAGGAGGTGCGGTGACTAAGATCTTGGTTGGGAAACACAAGTCAGTTGATAAGCCAGAGGCTAAAGGCCAGGGCCATTGTGACCTCTGCTCCCTTTGTTGGTAGCTGTGATTAAGATGGAAGGAGGGACAGAGAATGATCTGCGCATCCTGGAGCAGGAGGAGGAGGAGGAGCCGGCAGGAAAGCCTGGGGAGCCCAGCAAGAAAGACGAAGGCCGGGCCGGACCGGGCCTGGGGGATGGAGAGCGCAAGGCCAATGAGAAGGACGACAAGAAAGAAGATGGCAAACAGGTCAGTGCGGGGCTTGCTGGGTGCTGCCTGTGAGCGTCTGGGGAGGATGATGGAGCAGCTTCAGTGGCCGGGGTCCTGGAGGGCTGTGTGATGGGCCCGGGACAGGTGGAGGGCTAGGGAGGGGCCGGGCGCTCTGATAAAGGTTGCAGGGGAGATGGACATGCCTGAGATTGTCTTTACCTGCAGGCTGAAAACGACAGTTCTAAGGATGACAAGACTAAGAAATCTGAGGGTGATGGGGACAAGGAAGAGAAGAAAGACGACTCTGAGAAAGATGCCAAAAAGGTAGGGTATCTCTTGCCGGGGGATCGGTGTCGGGCCCAGGGGCCTGGTTACCTGACTCCCTCCCTCTTGCCGTGGCTCACAGAGTAGCAAGAAGCGGAACCGGAAGCACAGTGGTGACGACAGCTTCGACGAAGGCAGTGTGTCCGAGTCGGAGTCGGAGTCGGAGAGTGGCCAAGCCGAGGAAGAGAAGGAGGAGGCTGGTGGGTTTTACTTTCTGCTTCTAGTCGATTCTCTTCCTATTGAATAGGGGTAGGAGAGGTGGGAGTGGGTGAAATTGATAAGGGGCGGCCCTTTTGGGAGATTAGGGTGGGGAGGTGGGAGTGTGGCTGCTTCTCTGTCTTCCCCTCCGAAATCAACAATAAAAAAAATCACCAATTGCCACCACTTTCTGCCTAGAAGAGGCACTCAAGGAAAAGGAGAAGCCCAAAGAAGAAGAAAGGGAGAAGCCTAAAGACACTCCTGGGCTGGAGTGTAAACCTCGGCCCCTCCATAAGACTTGCTCCCTCTTCATGCGCAATATTGCACCCAACATCTCGCGGGCGGAAATCATTTCTGTGAGCGGGGAAGAGCGGTCATGGGGGCAGGAATGGCACCCGGGCTCCATCTTTGGTGGCGGGGAGGGTGAGCTGGTGAGGCGGGGAGAAGATACTGTGACTCTACTTCTGATGTATGCCCCTGTTTCTCTAACAGGGAAGCTCCTTCTCTGGGCCCATGCCTTTTGTGGGCTGGCCCCGATCGCACCACTTGCCTTTAAGTGCCCTTACTCTTAAGCCCTTTATTGGTGTTTCCTAACCTGACATGAATAAGAGTCAAAGGCATGGGGCACCTGGGTGGCTCAGTGGGTTAAGCCTCTGCCTTCAGCTCAGGTCATGATCTCAGAGTCTTGGGATTGAGCCCCGCATCGGGCTCTCTGCTCAGCGGGGAGCCTGCTTCCTCCTCTCTCTCTCTCTTCCTGTCTCTCTGCCTACTTGTGATCTCTGTCAAATAAATAAATAAAATCTTAAAAAAAAAGTCAAAGGCAGTCCCAAGGTTCTGAGGACAGGGGGATCGGGGGAAGAAGTGAAATGTTGAATTGCTCAGTGGGGTTTCTGTTCCTCTGTTTTTCCAGCTTTGTAAAAGATACCCAGGCTTTATGCGTGTGGCGCTGTCAGAGCCCCAGCCTGAGAGGAGGTGAGGAATGGGGAGAGGAGTGACCCTGGATACCCTGGAGATACGGTACGGGGGAGGCTGATGGCCAGGATCCCTTCCACCCCAGGGTTATGCTGACCTTTTCTTCTGCAGGTTTTTCCGTCGTGGCTGGGTGACCTTTGACCGCAGTGTTAACATCAAAGAGATCTGTTGGAACCTGCAGAATATCCGAGTAAGTGCTGGGAATGGACTCTGTGCTGCACACAACCTCTGATTCCTTTGTTCTTTGATTCATTCGTTCTGGCCCCCCCCCTCCCCACTGACCGTCCAGTCTGCTCACATTAAGCATATACCGGTGTCTGAGTAAGACGCTCCTGGTCCCTGTTCTTGGGGAGCTCACGGTCCAGTTGCTGGTCCTGTCAGTAGGGCCAGTTCTTGGAGCTGCTGCTTCCTGGGCAAGTGTAGGTGAGCTTTGTGTTGGCTCCCTCTAGCTCCGGGAGTGTGAGCTGAGCCCTGGTGTGAACAGAGACCTGACTCGCCGAGTCCGCAACATCAACGGCATTACCCAGCACAAGCAGATAGTGCGCAACGACATCAAGCTGGCCGCCAAGCTGATCCATACGCTGGATGACAGGACCCAGCTCTGGGCCTCCGAGCCTGGGACACCTCCTCTGCCAACAGTCAGTGACTCCCCGTGAAACTTCTCCAGAAGCAGCCCGTACCATGTCTTCTGCTGTGGGCACCTCTGGTCTTGTCTGTAGCATTCATCCCCTGTTCTCAGCCTATCTGGGCAACAGTCCAGCTTCCACTAGAACACACTGGCATAGTGATGATGTATTGGCTAGGAGAGAATAAGTAAGAAAAAGACAAATAACGAAGCAGTGGTAACAGGCCAGGGGAACCCTCGATTCCTTTCTGCTTCAGACAAGGAGCTTCTGGGACTCTCTGTCTGCCTCAGAGTTTTCTCTTGCCATCTCATTTGCCCTTCTTCTTCCTCCTTCCCAGAGTCTGCCCTCCCAGAACCCAATCTTGAAGAACATCACTGACTATCTGATTGAGGAAGTGAGTGCGGAGGAGGAGGAGCTGCTGGGGAGCAGTGGGGGGGCTCCCCCTGAGGAGCCCCCTAAGGAAGGGAACCCGGCAGAGATTAACGTGGAGCGGGATGAGAAACTGATCAAGGTGCTGGCAAGAGCAGGCGGGCAAGGGTCCTTCCTGGCTTGGGGC
This sequence comes from Mellivora capensis, assembly GCA_004024625.1. Taxonomy (NCBI): domain Eukaryota; kingdom Metazoa; phylum Chordata; class Mammalia; order Carnivora; family Mustelidae; genus Mellivora; species Mellivora capensis. The sequence goes on from PISX010011452.1 coordinate 9,035, forward strand.
AGCAGACGGCCCAGAAGAGCCTGGTGAACTCACAGGTTTTGATTTCTCTCAGGTTTTGGACAAACTTCTCCTCTATTTGCGCATTGTGCATTCCCTGGATTATTATAACACTTGCGAGTACCCCAATGAGGATGAGATGCCCAACCGCTGTGGCATCATCCATGTTCGGGGGCCCATGCCTCCCAACCGCATCAGTCATGGAGAAGGTGGGCTCCCAGCTTCCCCACTCCCAGTCCCCTTTGGTTTCCCTTTCTCAGCTGCCTCTGGTCATAGATGTGTTCTGGTAGCAGTGCCTTCCCAGCCTCTCATTTTTCCCCCCCCTCTTTAAATATTTTAAAATAATCTTTATGTCCAACATGGGGCTCAAACTCAGGACCCCTGAGATCAAGAGTCACATGCCCTGAGCCAGCCAGGTGCTCCTCGTCCCTTCCTTGCTTCTGGCTCTCTTCTCCAGCTCGCTGTTGTCCCTGTTCCCAAATCACAGTGCTAGAGTGGCAGAAGACATTTGAGGAGAAGCTGACTCCGCTGCTGAGTGTGCGGGAATCTCTTTCCGAGGAAGAGGCTCAGAAGATGGGGCGCAAAGACCCCGAGCAGGAAGTGGAGAAGTTTGTCACCTCTAACACCCAGGAACTGGGCAAGGATAAGTGGCTATGCCCTCTCAGTGGCAAGAAATTCAAGGTCTGGGATGGTAGGGAGCTGTGTTAGAACTGTGGGCGGAAGGGGTTGAGCCAGGAAGCCGCCTCTGGCCTGGGGAGGAATTGGCTCTGGAACTGGTGGGCGGGGAGGTCGATTATCCTTCCACATTGCTTGCTCTGTTCTGATCCTCTCTCTCTTTACCCAGGGCCCTGAGTTTGTACGCAAACATATCTTCAACAAGCATGCAGAGAAGATTGAGGAAGTAAAGAAGGAGGTGGCATTTTTTAACAACTTTCTCACTGATGCCAAGCGCCCGGCGCTGCCGGAGATCAAGCCAGCTCAGCCACCTGGCCCTGCCCAGAGTAAGATACGATCCATGAGGGTCTGCCACATTCCCTCTCCCTTGACTATCAGGGACTCCTGGTTCTCTTTATCCTATGATCCTCTGAAAACATTCTTTTCCACTCAGGCAGTATTTCTAAAAGCCAGTTGTCATTCCCCCATCCCCCCCCCCCCCCCCCCCCCGCAGTAATTCATGTTCCTGTCCGTGTTGTACTCCCCCCAGGCCTGACGCCGGGACTCCCCTACCCACACCAGACTCCCCAGGGCCTGATGCCCTATGGTCAGCCCCGGCCCCCCATCTTGGGCTATGGAGGTAAGTATAGGGGGAGACTTGAAAGGGCTTAGTGGCTGTGAGGAGGAGCTGGGAGAAAGTAAGCTAAACCAAATAGTTGAGGTCACAGATTTTCAACTCAACTCCAATCTCTTGTGTAGCTGGTGCTGTCCGCCCTGCGGTCCCCACGGGAGGGCCTCCATACCCTCACGCCCCCTATGGTGCTGGCCGAGGGAACTATGATGCCTTCCGGGGCCAAGGAGGTTATCCCGGGAAGCCTCGGAACAGGTGAGAATGAGCTAAGATGTCCAAGCTTTCTTGCACTCTTCAAGCTCCCTTTCAAGGACCCTCAAGTTACCTCTTCCGTATCTCACAGGATGGTCCGAGGAGACCCACGGGCCATTGTGGAATACCGTGACCTGGACGCCCCAGATGATGTGGACTTCTTCTGAGCCCTCTACTTCTCCTCACTCCTGGCCTCGTCTAGAATTGTGACTGCCTGGTCCCATCCAGCTGAGAATTTTTTTTTGTACGTTCAGCCCTACTGCCAATAAAAGCACTTCCATAGTGATTGATTATTTATTTATTTAAAAGATTTTTATTTATTTATTTGTCAGAGAGAGAGCGTGCGCGTGTGAGCGCAGGCAGGCAGAGGCAGAAGCAGGCTCCCTGCCGAGCAAGGAGCCCGATGTGGGACTCGATCCCAGGACGCTGGGATCATGACCTGAGCCCAAGGCAGCCACTTAACAGACTGAGCCATCCAGGTGTCCCGATTGGTTATTTATTATGTACCTCCCCAAATTCTCCCAAAGATTGGCTGGGGCCATGATTAGCTGAGCTGCACCATTTTATTGACTCCAAAGACCCAGGCAGCTTTTGTCTTGGAGTAAAGGGTTTATTTGGGTATGTTTGGGTCCAGAGATAGTCTCCATTATGGGACCTGAGCCTCAGTCCAGAGCATGCTGCTGCTTCTGGGAGTTGCAGCTGGTCAAACACAGGTTGTAGAAGGAGTTGCTGTCAAAGGCTGTGCCTACCTCTCTCCATCCCACCCACCCAGCTGCCTGTAGTTCACTGGGATTTTTCGGAGCACCCCAGAAGTGAGGGTCCAATACCAGAACATAGGCGTCCGTGCCTGGACCCAGGCAGACTCCCAGTAAGGCCTTGGACCGGGCATCTGCATCCCCCCCAACCATTACAGGCCCCCCGCCCCCAGTGAAGTGGGAGTAAAGCCTCTCCAGTTCTCCCTGAAGCCCTGCTCCACGGGGTACGTGACACAGGCGCCCCTGGGGCCCTCCGAAGTGGTCGAGGCAGAGGCTGGCTTCTACACAACCAATCCAGCTCCGGGAGCCCCGGAACCCGGGGGGCTTGTCGCCCATGTCCTCCAGAGCCGCCTGCACAGCGGTCAGTCCGGGCACGCCCGCGGGCCGGCCCTCTGGCCACGAGCACAGCGTCTGCAGAGTGCGGTAGCCGCAGCCCCAGCCCCGGTCGTCCAGGCCATCGCAGCCGTAGTGATAGTAAAGGTAGTGGCCCGAGAGGAGGGCCAGGCGAGCGGGGCCGCGGGTGGGCGGGGCCAGGCCCAGGTGGACGTCCTTCAGCGGCTCCAGGGCGGGCGGCGGGGGCCGAGGTCGGGCAGACGCGTCAGGGCGGCGCAGACGGAACTCGGGCTCCAGCGTTTCCTCTCGGCCGTGGGTGTTGAGCTAGCCGCAGGCAGGACTGGCGCACGGGCTCTCGGTGACGTTCTCGCCGGTCTCCCGCAGCGCAGAGTCCCGAGCGGCAGCCGCGGGGAAAGCGCCAGCCGCGGGGAAAGCGCCACCCGCAGGGCTCCCACAATGCACCGCCGCGCTGCCGTCGCTACTGCGCAGGCGCGAGCCCCGCCTCGTGAGGCGGGGCGCGGTGCGGCGGGCGCGGCGGGGTAGCGTGGTGGGAGCCGGCACGCTCCGCCCCGCTACAGAGGTCTGCAAGTTCGGGTGGCTGTCACACCCGCCCCGCTCTGCCTACTCAGCCCCGGTGTTTGAGGCCCGGTCCCCGCTCCCTAGTCGCGCACACTGCTGTGGCTGTAACAGTTTATTGGCAGCCCAGAGGGGCGAAGGCACCGCGGGGGAGGGGCTCGGCCCGAGACATGCAGAGGACGGGGAGCCTCCGGGGATACTCGGGGGGGTGGGGAGGGGGTAGGGTCTAGGGCTCCTCCGTATTATATCCCAGCCCTTAAATAAGTATATACAGCTAGTGGGCCGGGCGGGGCGAGCAGGACGGGGAGACGTGGGGGTCCCGTCTGGGTCACAGGTCTGAGCAGCGATCCTGCTTGCTGTAATGGTCAAACTGGTTCTTCCAGTGCACCATGTAGGAGCTCCAGCGGTGGAACTCGGCCTTCCACTGGCGCTCCGCCTCGTCCAGTGTGTCTGCGGCCAGGGCGCCCGGCAAGTGGGTTGGAGGAGGACAAGGGGAAGGTCAGGGAACGTACACGGTGGGGGGGGGAGGCGTGAGTGCAGGACAGTACAAGGAGAATGCAGGAGGGCACGGAGGACAGTGGAAATAGGATCAGGAGAATATGCGAGAGACAGAAGACCAGAGGACGGATGGGAGTGGAGGAGGGGCCAGAGCAGGATGGCGGGAAGGAAGGGTTGGGGGAGGAGAAAATGACCGGAAGACAGTGGGACAGAAAGGATCAGAAGAGGGAGGATCCGTAGGTTGGTGGGGAAAAGAGAAGAGACAGAAATGGTTGACTGTTATAGCCCCACTAGGGGGTGCTGTCTAGCTCCCGGCCCTCCCTCTGCCCCCGACACCAGGCTCCGGCTCCAAATAATTTTGTAAAAAAAGAAAATAGGCGTTTTCATTTCCATTTAGACAACAAAGGCGTGTGGGTCCCTGAGACGGGTCATAGGTCACCCCCCCCCTCCCAGCCCTGGCCAGTTTGAGTCTCTCGGTTTGAGGAGGGTGGGTGCACTGGGTCGGAGATCCCTGAGTGGGGCCCTTCCCCACTGTCCGACCACTCATTAGAGGAGGGGCCCCCTGAGGCCGGAGGGGTAAGTGGCCGTGGTCACAACCGCAGGAGCCGGGAGAGGTGGAGGAAGAGGAGGAGAAGGAGGGGCAGGGGAAGGCCGGGCCTGGGCCTCGGGGCAGCTTCCCCGTGGGCGGGGCCTGAGCAGGTGCTGGGAGCCTTCGAGGCTGGTGGGGGGAGAAGAGAGGGGTTACACCCGGCCGGCTCCCACTCCCCTCTCTCTTTTCGCGCCCCTTTTCTGCCCTCCTCCGCCCAGCCCCTGCCCGCTGGCCCCTGCATACCGGTGGCGCTGAGCAATTTGGGGAGGAAGCGGTTCCAGAAGGCGCAGGCCTGGGCGCGCAGCCCCCGGCGCACCTCCAGCGGCCGCAGGTTCAGGCTCACGTACTGCTGCGCTCCCGCCGTGTACGGTGGCCACTGCGGGACTTTAGGGTCCTGGGGGTCATTGGGGTCCCTTCGGAAGGAAAGGGTAGGCTCAGCCTCAGGCAAGCCTGCCCCGCCCGCCCTAGGGACTGTGAACTGGCGATGGAGAGCAGGAGGAGGCAGGCTGCCCCCTGACCCGAGCCCTCTTTGGCTCCCTGGAGAACACATCCCCTCCTTCCCACTATCTCTTTAACCCTTCTTTCTGGTCTCCCGGATCCCCCATCAGCTAGAGCCATCCCATTCCTCCTGCCCTCCCTCTTTCTGCCTTTCCCTCAGCTTTACTGCCCCACCTTTGTCTTTGTTTCTCCCATTTAAAACATCGCTAGGATTTATGAGCCCTTACTGTGTAAGCAGGCTCAGTCCTAGCTCTACAAACATCTTGTTTTTGCTTTTGACAACACCCATGTGATGTCGGAGTTGTGGTCCTCTTCTTTGGACAGGTAAACTGGTGTGTGACTACATATACATGTGAATGTATCGCTGGCCCACCTGAACCCAGCGGTCTACAGTTCTAGCTCCTAAGTACTACGGTAACTTCTTTGTCTCCCTCTCTTCTCTACGCTTCCCTCCCCCTCTCTCCTGGGCTCTTCAGGACCTGCCATCCTCTCCTCTCCAGTCTCCTTTGTCATTCTGTCTCCCTCTTTGTCTCCTTTCTTTTGTGAACTTTTCCCTCCCTCTCCAGCCCTTTCTGTCTGTCCCAGTCTGTCCACCTCTCTCCCTGTCCCCTCCTCTTGCTTCTCTGGCTCCTGGAGGCCCTCCTCCCCTCAGTACTGCTGACCCTGTGCGGGCGAAGTTGGCCCAGTATCTCATCAGTCGCTGGGCAAAGGTTCTCTCCTCGTCCGTATAGTTTAGCGAGGGTTCCAGAGGGAGTCCAAAGATGAACTCGATCTCGTAGCCATGGGGCACCCCCATCCACAGGGGCCAGGAGAGTGTAGATGCGCGGTGTTCAAAGATGTAGGCATAGACCCGAGCCCCCTGGGCAGCCAGTCGCCCAGCCAGCTGGGCCACGGGGCACACGACGTTATGGTCACCCACGACATCACTCATGGCCTCTCTCAGGCGCGCTGGGTCCTCAGGGTGCAGCCAGTCTGTGTAATGCAGGACCACAGCCTCGGCAGCTAGGTCACTCGCCTGGGGGACCCCGACCCGCACCCCGGCCAGGAATTGGGCCCGGCTGATGAGAGATTCGTTGTCTTTGCTGAAGCCTGGGGCCCCGTAAACCAGAAAATAGGAGCCCTCATCCTTCACCACACCCACCAGCACCTGAGGGGACAGGATGGAGGGATGGGGGGGGGCACAGACAGACAGGCAGACAGAAACAGATGGACAAAGAGCCAGAGAGATCAATAGTTATAGACCCCAGAACCATGGAGGAAGAGAGGAGGAGGTTGGGGAAGGGACAGAGAGAAAGAGAAAATGCACCCATGTTTCCTTTTCTCTCTGCCCCACTGACCACCCCAGGATCTGAGCTCTCAGGGAGGAGGGGGTGGCCATGGGGCCAGAAGCCCAGGCCTTTGGGAATTGGATCTTGAGGAGCCTTCATGCCTGGGTCCCCGGGGGGCTGGGGGGTGGGGGTGGGTGGGAGAACAGGCCTAGAGGAACCAGCTCCAACCCTTCCAGCCACTAGTCACCTGCAGACCGTGGAAGTCTCCAGCATTGATGAGGGCCTCGGGTGTGTCACTGAGGAAGTCTCCATCCACCACAGGCACAAAAGAGAAGCGGAAGACACTTTCCTGAGGCAGCACGTGCCACTCCTGGTCCACCAGGTCCTGAGCGGGCCGTGTCCTCAGGCAGGCAACCAGCTCTGTGTCATTGCCACCAGCACCCCCTGGGGGACAGCCTACGAGGCGGGCTAGCAGTGTGGCCCTGCGGCGGGCCTCTCCCATGCCCACCGTGGCCCAGGGGCCGTTGGGTGCACCGCTCTGCAGCACAGCCCTGTGGAAAAGGCCCCGGCTGGGAGGGGACAGCAAGTGCATGCCCACCGAGGCAGCACCGGCACTTTCCCCAAACAGAGTCACTGACGTTGGGTCGCCCCCGAAGGCAGCAACGTTCTCTTGCACCCACTGCAGTGCTAGCCTCTGATCCAGTAGACCCACGTTGCCTGGGGCCTCCCGGCTCCCTGGCAGGGCCAAGAAGCCAAAGGCTCCCACCCGGTAGTTCATGGACACCAGCACGGTCCCCTCAGCCTGGGCCAGGAAGCGGCCGTCATACACGTCCAGGGAGGAGGCCCCACTGTAGAAGCCACCCCCGTAGATCCAGACGAGGACAGGGGTGGGGGACGCAGGCCGGGGGTATGGTGTCCACACATTGAGGTAGAGGCAGTCCTCACTCAGCTCACGGTTCGGGTTCCACATCTCGGTGCCCTCAAAGCCGGGGTACAAGGTGTCCACATATTGGTAGCAGACACTTTGGAAGGCTGTGGCGTCCAGCACCCCCGGCCAGGACCGCTTGGGCTCCGGTGGCAGAAAGCGACGGGGGCCCACAGGTGGCTCTGCGAAGGGGATGCCCAGAAAAGCGGAGACAGGGCCCCCAGGGGCCATTAGGCGGATGCCCCGCAGCCGGCCCCCACGCACAGTCACCAGCAGCTCCTGGTCCTCTGCCTCTGCCCCTCCTCCCAGGAGGAAGAGGAGGAGAAGCAGGATTGGGGAAGCCGGGGAGGGCGTGTGCAGGGGACACCAGGGGGGCCTCATGGCTGGCAGGCCAGGCAGGCGTCTGCTGGGAGACAGAAAGGCAGAGGGTGAAGGTCTGAGGCTGCCAGGAGGAGATTAGGTAACACTCTTGCCCAGGGGTTATCGTGGAGCTGCAGAGGAGGTGGGGCAGGTTGGGAGAGTGGAGAGAAACGGAGGGAGGGAGTCAGGCCAAGACAAGGACACAGGCAGACCGGGAGAAGCAAGAGGGGACAGGAGACAGAGATCGGGCACACACACGACCCCCAGACAGACCAACGGAGGCAACAGAGATGAGGCCTGCCAGGCTATCCCTTCTCTTGCCCCACTGAGTGCCCACCACCCTCACCTCCTTCCCCTAGCTCAGTGGACTGCGTTGGGCCCAGCCGGAGCAGGCACCCGCACCAGAGGCCGCAATCCACACACAGGCCACCAGACAGGGGCGGGGCCCTCACTGACGGGAGGCGCTGATGGGGAGGCTTGCGGTGGTGGTGGCCTGAAGGCGCAGGCTCTCTTGAGTTGGCCAGGGTCGGGGAGGGGGGGGGCCCTGGGGGGGTGGGTTGGGCATTCAAGTCTGTGGGAGCTACAGGTCTTGGGGTACCCCAAATCCTGCTTACTGCACACCCTGTCCCACCCTGCCCCTCCCCGTCCTCATCCACTGTCTGGCACGGGGCGCTGGTATCCGTGGGTGCCGGTCAGCTGCGCACTCGCCTCGCCTAGCCTCAGAGATCAGGCTCGCCAGCCCGGGTCCCCCAGGACTGGAGTCCCCCATCCATCCGATGCTGCGGGGCACGCTGCCGCCAGTGGGGGGCAGTAGAGACCGAGAAAAGGACGGCGCTCCCCGCCCCAAGTCCGAGAGCCGGGAACTCGGGGCGGGGGTCTGGAGGCTCGCGGGCATTGCGGAGGGGTCTGAAGGGCGAACCCGGACGCCTGTGTTCTCGGAGCTCCGGAGATCCCCGGCTGCAGGGGCGAGGGCGCTATTTTGGGGCAGCAGCTGCTGTGGTTCCGGCATCTCCAGCCAAGGGATCAAAATTCCCCGGGTCGGAACTCCCCCCTCTCGCGGCGGTCACCTCTCACCCAGCCAACCCCCGCCGCCCTGAGGCTGGGGTGGTGGTGGTGGTGCTGGGGATTAACTAGGAAACCCGAGTGGGGCTAATTATAACTCGGGGCTTCCGCTGAGCCTCCCCTTTCCCCAAAATAGAGACGGAGTCCCCGTGGGAGGGGGACGTCTGGGCCTCGGAGGGGGCTTCGGCTGAGCGCTGCGCAGGGGCGCTGGGGTTGCGGGATCTGGACTGGAGAGGGGGAGTCAGCTCGGCGCCAGCAACCTGCGCAGCTCGGGTTCCGCCCCAAGGAGGGGGCGTCTTCCAGTGGCCCCACACTTGGGGGCGAGCGGGGGAAGGGGCGCTCGGGGGTCCCCCCAGGAATTCGAGAGCAGAGGCGGCGGCCGGCCCTCCGGGGTGCCGGCTCCCGCGCGGACGACGGTAAGTATGCGGCGGCGAGCGAAGAGTTAAGGATGAGTATGGGGCGGCGGGGGGCGTAGCTGGGCAGGCCCGGGGGCGCGGTGGGCGTCCCGTTTGGGGGGCCCGGATCCCTCCGGGAGCGCACATTTTCCCGGACGCGGAATGGGCCGCGGGCCGGGGGAGGGTCCCGGCCGGGGCGGGAGACTCACCTGAGGCGGCCGAGCCGGGCCGGGCCGGGCCGCGCCGGGAGCTGGAGGCGGCCGATGTTCCCCGGCGCAGGCTGAGCCGACTCTGACAGCCGCCGCCTCCGGCCCCCCGCACACACCCCCTCCGGGCCGCACGGCGCCCCCGCCCGCCCCCGCCCCCGCCCACTGTCTCCGCCCCCGCCCCTCCCCGCCTTCCCGGGCTGCCACCTCCCCTCCCTCTCTCTCCCTCGGAGGCGAGACCCAGAGACCCCGGGGGCCCGGACGGACTCCAGTGACAGACGCCGACAGACGGACAGACACATAGTAACACGACGGAAAGACCTGCCGCGGCGGAGCAGACGCCCACAGTGGCAAACGGACAGAAGCCGCGGGGACAGACACGCAGACGGACCGTCGCAGGCAGTGACAGCTCCAGACGAACGGTGACCGACAGTCACGGACGGACGGACGGACACACGCTCGGACACACGGACAGCCTCGGTCGGGACTGGGAGCCGAATAAATGAACATCCTTGGCCGCGACACAACGGGGGTGGCATGGGAGGACCGGCACGTGAAAGTGTGGCTGAGGACCCCCCTTAGGGGTCCGGGGTGGTACTGGCGGAGAAAGGTGACGTGGGACATTCCTGGGGGATGAGGGCACACCTGTGGGAATGAAGATGAGGACATGAGATCACGAGTGGAAATGAAGGGGGGCCCCACGGAAGAAGACCCCCGGGGCAAGGGAGAGGTGACTCGGGGACACCCCAGAAGGCAAAACGTAGTGGCGGCACGCGCGAGGCTGTGGGGCGAGGCCGCACTCTGCTGCCGCAGTGGAAACTTCCGGAAGCCCCGCGGGTGGGTTTGCTCTGGTTCCCTGACGGGTGACCTGGGACTTTCGTCACCAGGGTCCGGTCGGGGCATGACATCACCAGACCAGGCTCTCATTGGCCGCCACGGCCGGCAGGTGGGAGCGGCCTGGCCCGGGAGCCCCCAGCCTGCTCGGAAGGGCCTGGGCCGCACAGACCCCACGACCCGCCCTCCAGGGGGTCGCCCATGGGAACAGCGCGGCCGCGGCGGAGTCCCCACTCCCGAGGTGAGGGTGGAAAAAGCGTGCGGCGGTGTGCCCCCCGGAGTGCGCCCCTCGGAAAGGCCTCCCACTCCCCAGCACTGGGCTCCGGTGCCCACCGCCGGCTGCGTGGGAGACCGGCCGGCGCGGGCAAGCGTCGGGGCGTGCGTGCGCGCGCGCGTTGGTGCGGGATGCTGCGTGGGGCGCGCGGGGGCGCGCACGTTGAGGCGGGCGCCCAGCGTCCCGCAGCGCTCCAGTCCGCGGCTGCCTGTCTGCGGTAGCTAGGGGCCGGCGTCCCCGGGTCTTCTCAGGGCCTGGCGGGGGTCGTGGGGTTCGCCCGAATCCAGAGACGTTCCCCGCCTCGGGCTGTGCGGTCCCGGCTCTTCCAGCTGGGCGCTCCCTCCCCCAAGCCCGTCCGCCCCGCGGGAACCGGCCCCCGAAGGCCCGGGAACCCGCGCTGGGTCCGCTGTCCGCTGGCGCGCGACGGCCGCCAGGTGGCGCCGAAGGGAGCCGCTTCGGGCCTCGGAGCCTGGGATGGAGTCGGGCGTGCGGAGATTAACCTGGCCCGGTCTGTTCCCACCGTTTCCGCTTTCCACCCTTCGCTCTTCAGGCACTGCAAATGCCCCTCGTGGACACCGAGGTTCCCTGCATCCGCCTTTCAACGTCCTGGCCCTGGTTGAGAGCTCCCCACTGATCAGATCACTTCCCCAGTTCCACTCCCGCAAGAGCAGGCACGCGGGCTGTGGGTTTGGGTAGGGGACAGAAAAATGGGCAGTCGCTGTTGCTGCGGGAGAGAAGGACGTGGGGCAGGTTTCTGAGCGTGGTCATTATGAATTATTAGAACGATTAAAACAAACTGTGATGAAGCCCCAGAGGCCTGCTCCTGGCCTGAGGCAGTAGGGATTTGGGGCCCGCAAAAGGTCCTGATCGTGATGGGGGCTTGTCTCCTTGTCACTTTCCAAAACGCGCTGTACCACGCGGTTGCCTCGCCTGATTTTTTAAATCATGAGCTCTTAGGGAGGACAAGGACGGCTTATAGCCCAGATAGCTATCAACCAGTGATCCCTTACATGGCTTAGAAGGTGAAAGGTATGTGGTAGGAGCTGGCCCAGCTCCTCCTTGGAGGGGTCAATGCTGAGTTCACACTGGATCTGCCTTTGAGTCAAGGACAGGGCACCCAGGATGGACTGGAATTTCCCAGGGGAAAAGACCCTGGATTCAGCTGGGTGGGAGTAAATGGATTTTGCCAAAGGGAAATGATGCGCCAATGTGTCTGCTGGGGCTGGAGTTGAGAGCAAGGACAAAGGCAGTTCCTGCCTGCTTGGGCATGGCATCCGTGGGTTAGTACCTGAGGGATATCCATGTGGGGTAAGGGCAAAGCAGGATTGTGAAGTCAGTCAGAGCTTTATTCTTTCCAGGGACAGGGGTGGGCTATGGACGTTCAGCCAGCAGGAGAAGGAGGGGAAAGTGGCATCCGAGGATGCTTGAGAATCTGGGGGAGGAAGAGACAAAAGCAGCCATTTATGTCAACACCATCTTTCCCATTCCCCAGGCATGGGGAGGGCAGGGCAGGGCTGCACAGGGAGAGGAGAGGGAGGGCATGCGGCAGGTCTGGTCAAGGGTAGGTTGGGATCCCAGGAGCGTGTTCTGCACCTGAAGAGCCCCTGATGTGCTCCCCCAGGCCCTGGCTCAGGGAGGGGTCGGCTGAATGGCCAGTCAGCTGAATCTGCAAGTCTGCATGGAGGCCCAGGGTATGCGAGGTCTCTTCCTGCTTAGCAGGTATGGCCAGAGCTCTGCAGTGTAAGCCAGTTGGAGAGATGTGCTCAGGGGACACAGGGGTATCCCTCAGCCTCCTGTTTGTCCCAGGATTGTGAGGATGGAGGAGACCGTGCAGATTGTGTCTGGTCTCAGGCAATCTTTGAATAGCAAGGGACCACCTGAGAGGGCCAGGACAGAGGATTCACAGGGCATTGGAGTAAACCTTGGACTGGTGGTGCTGATTATTGGGTTCTTGCCCAGTGCTCCCAGTGGGTGGGAGTAAATGGATTTTGCCAAAGGGAAATGGTGCCCTGATGTGTTTGCCGGGGCTGAGACTTCTGGAGAGTTCCACTCCTTTCCTGGGCCTCAGTTCCCCCACGAGTAAAATGGTGGATCAGACTTGAGTGTATGTCAGAATGCAAAGGACCAGTAGAGGGACTAATCCCGCCGGGTGTTGGGTGGAGTCCTTGAAGTATGCGGTTTTAGCAAGTCATTAGGACAGTCTCACGAGGGTAGTCTGAGCTATGCTGGACTAGGTATCCCCACATTCAGTCTAAACTGACCTCCTGAAAGTGTGTGGATCAGAAGAAGTTGCTGTGGACAGCCAGCAGGTAGAAGAACTAACAGGGACCCGCTCCGGCCACGAAGGGGAGACAGTCAAGGATTTGGGCCTGTTCTTAGAAATGGTTAGAAATTTCAGTAACAGTCCTCTTTTTACCTTGAGCTTCTCCCTAGCTTTTGTTAACACAAGGGACCACTACTTCTAGCACATCCTTGCCCCACTTCTGCCAACAAAGAGGATTTTTATCTCCTCTATTTATTGGTTAGGATTCAGTTCAGTTATGTGAGACAGAAAACCAAACAATAATGGTGTGAATGAAATATAATGGAAATATATTTCTCACTTACATAAAGGAGACCCAGGAGTAGACCACACAGGATGGACAGAGCACCCTTAACATCAGGGACCAGGTTCCTTTGCACAGAATTTTGTTACTTAACCATCCTCAGCATGTAGCTTCCACCACATGGGGTAAATGGCTGCTTGCGCATCGATCATCACATCTGCATTCCAGCCAGCCAGCAGGAGGAAGGACTGGTGAAGATCACTTTTCCCTTTTTCTTTTTTAAATTTTTAAGGGTTAAACAATTTTTTTAGATTTTATTGATTTATTTGACAGAGATCACAAGTAGGCAGAAAGGCTGGCAGAGAGAGAGAGAGAGAGAGGAAGAAGCAAGCTCCCCGCAGAGTAGAAAGCCCAAAGTTGGGCTTGATCCCAGTACCCTGGAATCATGACCTGAGCCGAAGGCAGAGGATTTAACCCACTGAGCCACCCAGGCGCCCCCCAAAAGTCACTTCTCCCTTTAAGGACATTTCTTGGAAATCATACAGCACTTCGGTTTATATTGCTTTGGCCAGAGTTTAATACTGAGGTCATAGCTGGCTATGCCCGAGGTTCAGAGATGTAGTTTTTGTTCTGGAAGACTGTGTACTCACCTAAAATATGGCTGTTCTAATACTAAGGGAGGAAAGGGAGCAGATACTGGAGGACAGCCATCCTCTGCCAAGCCCCGTGATGCCTTACTTTGCCTCTATTAGTGCAGGACTGAAACACGCTTCTAAAACGTCTCAACTCCGGGACGACTCCCCCACGCGTGCTTTTTCTCATGAACACCGCCACACCCTGCGGGTTTTTGTGGCCTGTGACCCCCCCTGCTCTAGCGGCCTCTCCACGGAAACGCAGTTTCTCGGGCCATCCGCTGGAGGGCGCTGGGCAGAGCCCTGGCGGGGCCGCGGCTCTGCGGCCGGCGCTGCTGCGGGTGGTGGCGTTGAGCGTCTTCCTCGCGAGCTGCCGGAGGAGGGGCGGCCAAGGCAGCGAACCGGTGAGCACGCTGGGGTGGGGGCGAGGGCGGCAAAGGGGTCCCAAAGAGGGGACGGTCCGGATCTGGAGGCGCCCCGCCCCGACTTGGGTCCTCCCACCTTCCCCGCGTGCAGAACGAGGCAGGGACATTGGCACCAGATGTCCTCAAGGGATGCCCCGCACTTAAAGCTGGAGGGCACCTGGTGAAGCCACTGTCCCTATCCCCATGTGGTGGGGTCGTTGACGGAAAGAGTTGGGAGCATGAGCCATGCAAGACACTCACTTTCCTCCCCGTCCTCTGACCCCTTCTGCAGGTTGGGCTAAAATTCACACTTGATCCAAGTTACCTCCTTATGCGTGATTCCTGCTTGCAATCACCCGTCCATCCTATTTGTACCTTGGGGTTTTTTGTTGTTGTTCTTTGTTTGTTTTTGCTAGTTTTGAGCATTTCACACAACTTTTAGCTTGTCTCTGGATAGACTCATTTTTGGGGAAAGATTTTATTATATTTATTTGTCAGAGAGAGTGAGAGCACATACAAGCAGGGGGAGCAGCAGGCAGAGGGAGAAGGCTCTTTGCTGAGCAGGGAGACCGATGTGGGACTCGATCCTGGGACCCTGGGATCATGACCTGAGCCAAAGGCAGACACTTAACTGACTGAACCACCCAGGCGTCCCTGGATAGGCTCATTTTTTCACCATTCTGTTAAATATGTAACTGGTTTGCAGCATCCCCCGTGCAGTTCATCAAACATCCTTTGGCTTATTCTCACCCCCTCTCTGGCTGGGGAGAGGGCGAGTGGGGTGTCATACCCTTGTGCCCCCAGATTGATTAATTACAGACATCAGCATGATTCTGGGGTTGATCTCCGCCCAGGAGCTGTAATGGTCCAAACGGAGGGAGATGTGTGCTGTAATTCACCAGGTATGCCTTCAGTCCCATATTTACCATTTAGCTTCCCACATGTCAGAACCTCAAAGGAACCCAGGATCCTGGAGGAGAACTCAGCGACCCCTGACAGGGTCTCTGGTGTGCTGACCCACAAGCCTGTTCCAATCCTATTTCCACACAGGCACCAGCCAACACCGATGCTGGCTGTGATTGAAATGTTAGCAGCACATGCTGGGTGACTTCTCAGAAGCAGCTGGTGAGGTCGCACTAGGTACTCTATGTTTGACACCCAGGGAGCTCCTGAAAACATTGCCAGCTGCTCCTGGCTGCCCGGTAGGTATCAGCCAGCCAGGGAGAGCCATCTCGAGGCGGAGGTTGTCCTTGGACGAACCTGGCTGTGGTTGCAGGGACAGGAAGCATCAGACACACACGTGGGGAAGAGGTGGGGCGGGCGTGTCTGGATCCCCCACCTTGCCTGGGGACCGTGCAGGCTGGCTGCAGGCTGACTGTATGACCAGTGGTCTTGTGGACAGGGGGAGCCCTGAGGTGAAGAGCCATACCGTCGGGGACGCCAGAGTGCTGTTGGCAAGGAGCCGCGACCCCGTGTCAGGTCCACAGTAGCGTTACTGGTGGCTTGTGGCTTAGCAGTTGCTGGCCTGAACGCTTTGCTAAGTGTCATCCCGCTGAATTCTGGCTCCAGCCTTGCGGGGCGGTCGGTGCCCCGGTTCTCTCATCCGCGTGCTGTAACAGTCAGGAAACCGAAATTGACGCACAGCAAAGTTAAGTTTTTGCTTACTTCCTCCTCCGCTGCTAAGTGGCGACCCTGGATGAGATCTCTGACCTGTGACCGCGTTGCCATGCCTTGGAGTCACTCACCTTTTTTTCTGTGACTTCCAGAAAATTAACCCCTAGAGTCCGAGACAAGAGAATGTGTGGGGGCAGGTGTCCTGTGCTTCCTGGACAGCTTTGTGCGTGCCTCCCACTCTCCCCTACCGCCTTTCTGTCCCTCCGCCCTCTCGGGCCTCAATCAGGTCTGGCCCGGAGGCACTGGGCATCGCCCCAGCATTTTGAATGAAGAGAGCAGGTGCAGAACACCCAGCTCTGAGGGAAAAGAAGGATGTGTGACCGTCTCTTCGGTCTCCAGGCGCCCTTCCTCCTCCCCATTTGGGACCTCAAACCTCCACCTGACTCCCATAGCCAGAGACCTCTCCGCATGGGCGAAATACGGCCCTCCTGAGCCAGGCCAGAGCCCAAGGGTGTGGAATGCCCAGGCTCCACCATGGCCAGAGGAACTTAGTGCCTCCTGAGGCTCCCCGTTCTGTCCCGGACCCACAGCCTAGGGCAGGGGCCTCTCAATCCCAGGCCCCCTCTCCCTGACTCTTCCTTGATCACCTCCCATCTCAGGGGCCACTTCTGGAAACTCTTCCTTCCATCCAGCCCACTCCATTTCCTGGGGTTCCATGATTTTCAAGATCAAGGCTGAAGGGGGGAAAGGCACCCCATTCCCTAGGTCCTTCTCTGTAGGCTGGAGGGGAGCATGAAATCTACAGGGAACCTGGGGCTGGAGGAAAGTGGCAGGACTTTGTCATGAGGTGACAACACTGTAGCCGCTTCCACGCCCCCAGTTCCCCAGCCCTCCCCTCCTTCCTTCTGTGCCACTTTGTCATCTCCATCACCCAGCCGCCCTCTCCCACCCTGGCCTGAGGCAGAAGCCCCTGGTTCTCAGGCACAGGTGCACTTTTTTTTTTTTTTAAGATTTTATTTATTTGACAGAGATCACAAGTAGGCAGAGAAGCAGGCAGAGGGAGAGAGAGGGGGAAGCAGGCTCCCCACTGAGCAGAGAGCCCAATGCAGGGCTCGATCCCAGGACCCCAGGATCATGACCCGAGCCGAAGGCAGAGGCTTTAACCCACTGAGCCACCCAGGTGCCCGCACTTTTTGTTTTTTTTTAAGTAAGCTCTACACCCAGTGTGGGGCTCAAACTCACGACGCGGAGATCGGGAGTCGCAGACTTTGCCAACTGAGCCAGCCAGGTGCCCCACATAGGCATGTCTTTCACTTGTGAGACGGGCTGCTGGGTATCTCTTCTCTCCCTGGCAGCCTGTACTTGGTGGAGAGCAGGGATACTCTGGAGAAGCCATGGGGGAAGTGGGGAGCATTTAGCTTTCTGTGAGGAAGGGGGGCTGGCAGAGCCAAGAGGCTGGGCTCCGTCCCAGTAGTGGGGGTAGGGCAGCACGTGTAACTTCTATCAGGCCAGGGGAGGGGCTGGGACTGTGGGAGGCAGGGTTTGGGCCACTGGCAGGGAGATGGATTAGCTTGAAGCATCTGGGGCTCTTTGGATTTAGGACAAGCTCCCCCTTTAGTTCAGCTGTGATACTGTAGCTCCCCTCCCCTCCTGGGTACCCCCCACAATGCTTGCAGTGTTGGCCAATGCCATGTCCAGAAATGAGAGCTGAAGGATTTCAGAAGAGAGGGAAGAAGTTATTTCCTGGCTGGGGGATTTCTCTTGAAATTAAATTTTATTTATTTTAACTGTTAATTCAAAAGGCATAAAGTGCAAAGTCCCCTTCTTACACTTGCCCCAGACACCCAGTTTTCATCCCTAGAGACAGGGGTACTATTGGCTGTGCATTGTGATTACTGGCAACAGATATTCTTCTGCTCCCCCCGCCCCCACATTTTCACATAAATTGTAGCATCTTCTCTTTCTGTACCTTGACGTTTTCTTTTAACCAAACAATGTAACGGAGGAATAATTCTACATTGCTACATAGACTTCTTTATTCTTTCTTGTTTTCCTCCTTTTAAAAAGTTTTTAAAAAAGATTTCATCTATTTATTTGAGAGTGAGAGGGAGAGAGACTATGAGCGGGGTGGGGGCTGGAGAAGGAGAGGGAGAAGCTGACTTCCCACTGAGTGGGGAGCCTGATGTGGGGCTCAGTCCTAGGATCCTGAGTGGAAGGCAGATGCTCAACCAACTCAGCCACCCAGGTGCTCTGTTTTCCACCTTAAAAAAACATATTTTATTTATTGGTTTGAGAGAGAGAGAGAAAGAGAGAGGGCAGGTGGGGGGGCAGAGAAAGAGAATCTCAAGCTGAGGGTAGAGCCATTTGCTGGGCTTGATCTCATGACCTGGAGGTCAAGACCTGAGCCGAAATCAAGAGTCAGATGCTAAACCGACTGAGCCACCCAGGTGCCCCCGTTTCCCCCCCTTTAAATTAAAAGCTGGGTACTTTACATTGCATGGACATCGCTCATGTTAATTTGCCCCGCACTAAGGGATATGTAAATTGCTTTCAGTTCACTTGCTATTACAAACTTTATACATAAATCCTTCTGCAATGCTGCGAGTGGATCCTGGGATAAATTCCTAGATTTGTGTTGCTCTGGCAAAGAAAGTTACAGGTTTCCTATAGTCTTGCCAACACAGACTGTTAGTCCCCCCCCCTTCCTCCTTCTCCTTCTTTTTTCCCCAAATCATGGTTCATTTAAGAGGCACATGGTATTTCAGTATAGGTTTAATTTGTACTTCTCTTATTATGAGTGTGTTTGGGCATCTCCATTTTTCTGAGTTGGATATTTAATTCATTTCATTTTTTATTTATTGATGTAATTACTTAAATGCTACGAATTTTCCTCTGAATGTTGCTTTAGCTGTATCCCATAGACTTTTGTGCATTCTTCTCATTATTCCTGTTTTCTAGTTGCTCTGTAATTTGGGTTTATACCTCCACTTTGTCCAAAGAGTTTCTAAGAAAGTGTTTTAAAATTCTAGGTGATAAGATTTATTTATTTTTTTTAAGATTTTATTTATTTGACAGAGAGAGATCACAAGTAGGCAGAGAGGCAGGCAGAGAGAGAGAGAGAGAGGGAAGCAGGCTCCCCGCTGAGCAGAGAGCCCGATGTGGGACTCGATCCCAGGACCCTGAGATCATGACCTGAGCTGAAGGCAGCGGCTTAACCCACTGAGCCACCCAGGTGTCCCAAGATTTATTTTTTAATGGGTTTGTTATTTAATTTCTAGATTTTTTGCATTAAGATCAGAGAATGTTGTCTACTCTACCATATTCCATTGAACCCAAGATGTTCAAGTTGTAAGATGTGTCATTATTTTATTTCTAAACTTTGTGATTTTGGAACTTTCTTTTCTAAGGTATGGATTCAATGCTATAAATTTCCCTCTAAGCACTGCTTCTGCCTATCCAACAACTTTTGATAAGCTGTGTTTTCATTTCCATTAGTTGAAGGTATTTTAAAATTTCTCTTGTGATTTCTTACCTGACTTGTGTGTTATTTAGAAGTATGTCATTAAATCTTCACATATGTTGGGATTTTTTTTCCAGTTATCTTTCTGTTATTGAGTTCTAGTTTAATTGCATTTTGGTCTGAGAACAGACATTTACGATTTCTATTTAAATCTGTTAACATGTGTTTTATGGCTCACCATGTGGTTTATCTTGGTGAATGGTCCATGTGAGCTTGAGAAAAAAGGATTTGCTATAATAGTCCAATCAACAATGTTTTATTTAAAATCCATTGGGCTAAATTCCCTGTAGTATAAAGTATAAGAATAGTACTGGGCCTGGTAATATTTTTTAAAAATATGCACTCATTCACACCATAAAAGTAGAACTATGTTGTAAAAGCAGTTTCTAGGAAAGAAAAATGTTATGTAAATGTTACCCAGAACAGTTAGTGACCCAACATTGTGCCCCAGAAACTCAGTTTTCTAGATCTCTATGTGTATAGTATATATTTTATCTTAGATTTTACTTTAAAATAAAATACACACTTTAACAAATTCAGTAAGACCACATGCTATAGATACTTAAGATTGCAGTTTAAGAATAGTACTTAGTGTATTTTAATTAAGTTTTATTGTAATAAATAAAACTGCTTACACTGTTGGTGGGAATGCAAGTTGATACAGCCACTTTGACACTTTGGAAAACACTTTGGAGATTCCTTAAGAAGTTAAAAATAGAGCTACACTATGACCCTGCAATTGCGCTACTGGGTATTTACCCCAAAGATACAGATGCTGTGAAAAGAAGGGCTATCTGTACCTCAATGTTCACAGCAGCAATGGCCACAATCACCAATCTGTGGAAAGAGCCAAGATGCTCTTCAACAGATGAATGGATAAAGAAGATATGGACCATATATACAATGGAATATTACGCATCCATCAGAAAGGATGAATACCCAACTTTTGTATCAACATGGACAGGACTGGAGGAGATTATGCAGAGTGAAATAAGTCAACCAGAGAAAGTCAATTATCACATGGTTTCACTTACTTGTGGAGCATAAGGAATAACATGGAGGACATTAGGAAAAGGAAAGGAAAAGTGAATCTTATTTTTAAGGGGCACCTGGGTGGTTCAGTTGGTTAAGTGACTGCCTTTGGCTCAGGTCATGATCTTGGGGTCCTGGGATCTAGTCCTGCATTGGGCTCCCTGCTCAGCAGGGAGCCTGCTTCTCCCTCTTCCACTCTCTCTGCTTGTGCTTGGTCTCTCTCTGTTAAATAAATAAATAAAATCTTTTAAAAAATCTTAATTTTAAGTAGTCTCTATACACAGTGTTGGGGATTGGACCCACAACCCCAAGATCAAGAGTTACATGCTCTAGGGACTGAGCCAGCCAGGTGCCTCCATCAATTTCTTAAACAAACAATGCTAGGAGAAAACATGAGCTTTATGGAAGTAAATTCTCCAACCAGAAAACAGACCAAACTAAACCCAAGCCGACTTTGGAAGCAGCAAGACTGTAATTCATAGGGAGTAAAAGCTGAGTGGCTGTTTATGGCCTTGGCAAAGGGTTCGGCGTCATTAGCTTGGCTCAGAGCTTCAGTCATGGTTTGGGTGAGTGTTTACAAGGCAGTATTCTGTTGGCACTAATGACAGACTCTGTACTTACAGAAAACAGCAGCTGTTCCTGGGCTGACCGTGGTGGGTAGGCTTTGTGTTAACAGAACTTCCTGATACACCAGACTCTAGAGAGAAAACTGGATCAGAGAGAAATAATGTCCGAGAATGGTAAGTTTCAATTTCCCAGATTTGATATCACTTTGTTGAGTCATCAGAAAAATCCTCAAGCTGATGTGACTTCCTTAAGCTCAATCTTTAGAAATCAATTCTTTGAGAAATGTTTGCACAAGCCTTCTTTGAATTTTTAAAAAATATATATATTTTAAATTTTATTTATGTATTTGATAGACAGAGATCATAAGTAGGCAGAGAGGCAGGCACAGAGAGAGGGGGAAGAAGCAGGCTCCCTGCAGAGCAGAAAGCCCAAAGTGGGGCTTGATCTCAGTACCCTGGAATCATGACCTGAGCCGAAGGCAGAGGCTTTAACTCACTGAGCCACTCAGGCGCCCCTAAAATATAGATATTTTTAAAGATTTTATTTATTTATTTGACAGAGACAGAGATCACAAGTAGGCAGAGAGGCAGGCGGGGCAGAGGTCGGGGGGGGGGGAGCAGGCTCCCTGCTGAGCAGAGAGCCCCATGCAGGGCTAGATCCCAGGACCCTGAGATCATGACCTGAGCTGAAGGCAGAGGCTTAACACACTGAGCCACCCAGGCGCCCTGAGTTTTTTTTTTTTTTTTTTTTAATCCTATCGTAACTTTCGTTTCTCTAACTAAATGTGAGCATTTCTCCTAAGGGGATAAATCCCATGCTTAAGTTTATTAGGATCTTTGTCCTCCTTAGCTTATTAAGTCATATTATGAGTAGAAGCTGGCTCTAGCTCTCTCCCTCCCTCCCCCTACTTTCTTTTCTCAAGCCAGAGTGTTTGCTTTAAATCATACAGCCTGTGATGAATTTACAGAAACTAGATTATGGCAAGGGTGATCAAGTAAAATTGCCAATAAGAAAGTTAAAAACAGAACTGAAATGCCACTTTGTGATCTTAGTTTGCTGAGTAGTGTGGGCTAAATCACTTGGTTTTCTTCTAGGACTCATCTGCATGCATAAAACAAACAAGGAGAGAGAGAGAGAACGCGTGCGCATGGGATTCATGGGAAAATTTCACGTGGAATAAATTTCACATGGAAACAGAAGTTTTGAAAAATATATTGAAAAACATTTGCCCATCAAGTCCCTATATCCTAAACACATTACAGACATACAGTTGACTGCCAAGTACATGAAAAGATTCTCAGTGTCACTCATCATGAGGGAAATGCAAAACAAAACCACGAGGAGATCTCACCTCACTCCTGTTAGAATGGCTGTCCTCAAAAAGACAAGAAGTAACAAGTGTTGGCGAGGAGGTGGAGAAAGAGGGACCCTTGTGCACTGTTGGTGGGAATGCACATTGGTACAGTCACTAAGGAAACAGTATGGAGGTTCCTCAAAAAATTAAAAATAGAACTGACCAATGATCCAGCAATCCCACTTCTGGGGATTTATCAGAGGAAGCAGTAAACACTAACTTGAAAAGGAACCTGCACTCCATGTTCACTGAAGCAGTATTTACAGTAACCAAGACATGGAAACCACCTGTGTCCATTGATGGATAAGGAAAGTGTCACACACACACACTTTTAAAGAATAATAATAAAAGAATAAGAATGAGGGGCGCCTGGGTGGCTCAGTGGGTTAAGCCTCTGCCTTCAGCTCAGGTCATGATCTCAGGGTCCTGGGATCCAGCCCTGCATCGGGCTCTCTGCTCAGCGGGGAGCCTGCTTCCTCCTCTCTCTCTGCCTACTTGTGATCTCTCTCTGTGATCTTGTGATCTCTGTCAAATGAATGAATAAAATCTTAAAAAAAAAGAATAAGAATGAAAGAAAATATAAGAATAAAAGAAAAAATGAGAATAATAAAATAATAAAAGAACATGATAATAATAATAAAAGAATAAAAGAAAAGAACAAAAGAAAAGTAAAAGTACAGCCATGTATCGACTGTCCAGCTCAGGAAATTGAACATTACATCCTTTTAGAATTCCCTACATGATTCTCACTGATTGCATATGCCTCTTTCCTCCATGATAACTTCCTGAATTTTATATTAATGATTACTTTTTAAAAAACATTTTTACTTGTTTATTTGACAGAGAGAGAGAGCAAGAGGGAGAGCACAAGCAGGGGGAGTGGGAGAGGGAGAATTAGGCTCCCTGCCGACCAGAGAGCCTGATGTGGGGTTCGATCCCAGGACCCTGGGATCATGGCCTGAGCTGATGGCAGACCTTAACCGACTGAACCACCCAGGCGCCCCTATTAATGCTTACTTTTATATTCTTCAGAGCATTTCTATACATGTATGAACTCCTAATCAAAATACTGTTTAGATTAGCCTTGCGGAGTCAAACTGTATATATTTTTCTGTGAATTGATTGTTATCCTCAATATTACTCTATTTCAAGATGTGGAAGATCCTTTTCAACTAGCTCCCACCATTATTAAAATTCTTTCCATTGCTGCCTTATCTCTTCTGCTAAGTGCCCGGAAATGCCGCCAGGTGCTAACGTCTTTGCTTCTCACACCACTTCCTGTGTCAGCACAGGACCCTGTGTTGAGAGTGCCTCCTTCCCATTGATAGTATTCACTTCCTGTGTGTCTGTGAGCACTTTGTCAGATCTCCTCCATTCTGGGAGGACCCTCCCTCTCCCCATTTTTCAAACATAACTGCAGTGTTTAGTTTCTCCCTTATAGGACTTCCCTCTCCTTCAGTGTGGGTGGTTCTCCCATAACCTTGACCACTGGGTTGAGCCTACCAGCACCCGTAATTCTATCATCTCCATTAGCAGAGCTCTGAGAAGCCCACAAAGACCCATGGGGGGTCAGGTCATGATCTTGGGGTCCTGGGATGGAGCCCTGCGTCAGGTTCCTTGCTTAGCCGGGAGCCTGCTTCTCGCTCTCCCTCTGACCCTCCCCCCGACTCTCTCTCTCTCTCTCTCTCACAAGCACTTGTTCTCTCTCTCTCAGATAAATAAAATCTTAAAAAAAAAAAGAAAAGATCACCAGGGGTTTGATCATGTCTATCAATGTCACTGATGGCTCTTTTTTAAAATTAAAAAAAATTTTTTTTTAAAGAGAAGGACAGAGGTGGGGGGAGGGACAGAGGGAGAGGGAGAGAGAGAGAATCTTAAGCAGGCTCCACCCCCAGTGTGGAGCCTGAAGCAGGGCTCAGTCTCAGGACCCTGAGATCATAAACTGAGCCAAAATCAAGGTTCAGATGCTCAACCGACTGAGCCATAGGATCCTAGCCATGGTAGGTTGTGTTATTGTTCAACATGTTTGTTTTCCCTCCCTGGGGTGGATTATATCTCCCCATGCCACTGATAGCAGGCTTGGTGTCAGATGTGTGGTTCCTCTCCCTGATGAAGGATTTTACATTCTTGTCCCTCAAACTCAGGGCACCCAAGCGACTTGCTTTAGGGTGGAAGGTATGCAACATCATGTCTGAAAAGAAGCTCTAAGAGGCAGCTCATGGTTTTGCCAACTGTCCTTTCCCACCGCTGTGAGGCTGTCAGTGTCCCACACAGGGGCTGCTCTGTCAGCCTGGGTCCCTAAATGAATAGCACAGATGTTGGGATGGGCAGGTAGATGAGTGGGAAAGAAAGGTCTGCTGTGGCAAGCCACCGAGTCTTAAAGATTGTTTAGCTCAGCATTGCCTGATATCTCCTCACGAATATGCCAACCATCACTGGCTCGCATTTGTCGTAAAGCCAAGTATCAGGTTTTCATCTGCCATCATGCAAACCGATGTCCCCCCACCCCGCCAACTTATCATGACTTCAGAGACAACTCTGGTCAGCACCTTTACTCCTATTACCCGACACCATCCATGATAATTGCTACCACAATTCAGATTATGACACAGTGGAGAGGACGGTGAGCATGCTTGTCCTAACCTTTCCAGCAAACTTGACTCACTCATGAGCAGCAAAGGGGTGACCTGCCCTTGGTCTTATCTTCACACTTTGTCCTTAAACCTTGGCTTTCCTGAAGGACGGTCCCAGCCTGTATTTTCCTGGGTTGATGTTTCCCCCTGAGTACTTGTGACAATAGTGGACTCTTGGAGAGAGACCAGTACCCCTCACTGTCCTTCCATGAACTACACGTTAATGTCACCTGGCCTGGGGGGTGAGGTGTGGGTGGTGGGAAGGGGTCAAATGGTGGGTGTCACTGATGATGGGCCTCACCTCACCATCCTCAGCCCCCAGTCTCCCCACTCCCCAGCAGGCTTCTTGTTCATCTCAAACTCTGGCTGGGACTATATTCATTTCTGGAGCCATCTCTGGGTCTCGAGTGTGGGTTTCCCAGCTCCAGTGTTGCACAGTGGTACAGGGGGCTAAGGTGCTTGCTGCTGTGTTCCTTCCTTTCCAGCTTTCTCATGCAGGCTGGAGCCTGGCATGGGGATGAGGCTTCCCCCCAAAACAGCAAGAGGACTCTGGCTATTTTAGATAGACCATCTCCTCTTTTAGTCAGGTGGGATTCTGCTAGCTCAGGGAGAAAGTGGCCACTGCCCCAGCTCAGGGTGCACTGGTGTCACCTTCCCCTCCCCTTCTGGGCAGGCATTCAAATGACTAATACCTGCCACCAAATGATAACTGAGTGCCATGGGAGAGATGTCAGCAGTAAATACCAGGACATTTCAAGAGTGGGAGAGGTCGGGGCGCCTGGGTGGCTCAGTGGGTTAAAGCCTCTGCTTTCGGCTCAGGTCATGGTCTCAGGGTCCTGGGATCAAGCCCCACATTGGGCTCTCTGCTCAGCAGGGAGCCTGCTTCCTCCTCTCTCTCTGCCTGCCTCTCTGCCTACTTGTGATCTCTGTCTGTCAAATAAATAAATAAAATCTTAAAAAAAAAAAGAGCAGGAGAGGTCACTTAGTGATCACACATGGCTTCCTGTCGGAGGAAAGAAGCAAAGCCATTAAGAATGGGTAGGATTGGGGCGCCTGGGTGGCTCAGCCTCAGAGGTGGCTAAAGCCTCTGCCTTTGGCTCAGGTCATGATCTCAGGGTCCTGGGATCGAGCCCCGCATCAGGCTCTCTGCTCAGCAGGGAGTCTGCTTCCCCCTCCCCCTCTGCCTGCCTCTCTGACTACTTGTGATCTCTCTCTTTCTGTCAAATAAATAAATAAAATCTTTTAAAAAAGAAGAATGGGTAGGATTTTTACAGGTTGAGAGAAAGAGAATGGGAGGAAGACAGGGCCATCCTAGTGTGGGAAACAGTTCAGGCCAAGACCAGACGGTAGGAGAAGCCTATTGGGTGGAGTAGAAAGAATTTTGTGCAGGAGAGGGAGAAGAAATTGAAACCTGATGTTGGATTGGGATCCGTCTCCCCAGGAGCCTGGTGACCCCTTACAACAGGGGTCCATTCTCGTCTGTATCCTTGGCATGGTAACTGGCTTTTGATGCTTTGTTTCCAGAATCTTGGCCAACACTGGTGCTTGACCACATAGCTCCAGCCCCAAGGAGACTCTTCTGAAAAACAAGAACAAATCTTTCTAAAAACAAACTCTATACTATTTTGCAATTGGTCGAAGTGGAGGATCCCAGAGATGTGTTCCCCCATGGGATGTGAGAGGCACAGAGCCTCAAGGAGCTCCCAGAGGGCCTGGCATAGGCGAGTTTGCCAACTGCCTTTCCACTTTGCAGCCACCCCTCCCCAAAACCTCCTGAGTCTTGGGCCTCCCAGGAAGAGGAGGATTTATGGGTTCCCCCTCTCAAAGACTCCAAGGCCTTAGGGATTGTCATATCTAATTTTAGATTCATAATTTTGTATTCTTTTCTATAAAGAGAAACCTCCAGTTGTGGCGAGTGGCACTTTGACTTCTGCCTTCAAATATTCCCCCCCTGGGACCCTAGTTCTTCCCACACCTACCTCTGCCTCCAAGTTCTTTGGGCCCCCTGCACGCTTCAGTTCACCTGCAACAGAAGCACCACCCAACTGTGTCAACGTGGGCTGGAGCTGATGTCTCCTTCTGGTCTGAAGTCACATATAAAATCCATTTCTTGGCTGAATGGGGCTTCTATGGTAGACTCCACTTTCTGGGGCAGCAGCCCACAGTACCCCATGTGTATGTTCACATTCCTGGGCAGCAAGACTCACCATCCACTTTTCTTCAATCTTTTTTCCCAATCTTTCTTCTCATTTCACTGATTTAATAATCCATGGTCCTGTCTTCAAGTTTGTCGATTCTTTCTTCTGCCTGCTCAGATATGCCTTTGAATCCCTCTAATGGATTTCTCATTTCAGTTGCTGTGCTTTACAGCTCTTTCTTTTCGATTTCTTTTTTGTTTTCCCTTTTCTTTATTGATTTTTTTCATTTTGCTCATGCATCATTTTTTTACTCTCTCCATATCTTCCTTTTGTTCTTTGAATATCCTTAAGCCAGTTTTTTTTTTAAGATTTTATTTATTTGACAGAGAGTACAAGTAGGCAGAGAAGCAGGCAGAGAGAGAGGAAGAAGCAGGCTCCCCGCTGAGCAGAAAGCCCGATGTGGGGCTCCATCCCACACTGAAGGGGAGGAAAAAAGAAGTCAGCCTTTTAAATCCCCTGGAATTTATTTCAAATGGAGGGGGAAGGGCTTGTAAGAACGGCTGTTTGCCTCTTTGTTTTTTTTTTTTTTAAAGATTTTATTTATTTATTTGACAGAGATCACAAGTAGTCAGAGAGGCAGGCAGAGAGAGAGAGAGAGAGTGGGGGAAGCAGGCTTTCTGCCCAGCAGAGAGCCCGATGCGGGGCTCGATCCCAGGACCCTGAGATCATGACCAGAGGCGAAGGCAGAGGCTTTAACCCACGGAGCCACCCAGGCGCCCCTGCCTCTTTGTTTGAGCCTTTGTGATCAGAAACTATAATCAGGGATTGAAGTATGTAACATCAGACAGATTTTGCTAGAGCAGTTGCAGTTATAGTCTACGTGGGGAGCTGGATTCCTGGCTCCTCCTCCACTATCTCTCCAGAATCTTCCTCCTCCTCCTCCTCTACTTCTTCTCCTCCTTCTCAAGGATTTATTTATTTATTTATTTTAGACAGAGACAGGGCATGGGTGGGAGGGAGAGGGAGAGAGAGTAAATCTCTCCTTACTGAGTGGGGAACCAGATGTGGGGCTTGATCCTATAAAGGTCACGACCTGAGTCAAAATCGAGTTGGAGACTTAACCAAATGAGCCACCCAGCTGCCCCCAGAATCATTTTCTAAATTACTTTTGCATTAGCTTCAAAAGCATAACACCATCTTTAAGTTGTCAAGGATAAACAAAGTCATACCCTAGTTAAAGTGTTAAGGACATATTTTAATCAGTAACATACTGTTGCAACAGGTAAGAGTCCAGCACGAACTGACTCTGGTTTGCACAGAGGTCACTGGGTGATTTAAGGGAGAGTGAGGGAGAGGGGTGGGAGGGAATGGGGCTCAGGGGACTGGGGGAGTGAACGGTTACAGGAAGGGGAGGGGATGTGGTCCCTGTGAAACCCATCTGGGTTTGCTAACTGGTGCTTATCAAAGTTAGGTTTCTGCCCTTCCCCAGAGGCTGGGAGACAGAAGCCCTATCTTCGGGTGTTCACTGGGACAGATAGTAAATCCTTTTGGTGGCCTTGAGTTCTCTCAGGCAGGCACTTTAAGGGAGGCTGGGGTCAGCCTGGGGTAGGGCCTTGAGCTCTGAGACCTGTGTTAGTGATTGTTCAAGTCTTTATAGGCCACAGATGAGGGTTAGTAGGGAGGAGGGCTCAGGGGAGCCTGGTCAGAGTTCAGTCAAGGAGAGAATCTTTGTCAAAGTAAAAAGTAAAAACTACAGATAGAGCTAAAGTTCCCTGATTATCATTCTGAACCCTAGCTCCTTCTCATTTCTCTGAATTAATCTTACCCTTGTTACTGGTGTAGGTGAGCTGGGCTTTTTTTTTTTTTTTCCTTCAAGTTGTGAATGCACTTACCTGTGTGTTTGTATCTGTGTGTGTATTCATAGGAAATACATATGTGTGCATTTTAACAAAACTGTGTCTATTGGTTTCACTGAATAAGCCATTCTGAGAGTCTTTCCTTTATGGTACTCTTTTTTTTTTTTTTAAGATTTTATTTATTTGCTTTGACACAGAGAGAGAGATCACAAGTAGGCAGAGAGGCAGGCAGAGAGAGAAGGGGAAGCAGGTTCCCTGATGAGCAGAGAGCCCGATGCAGGGCTCGATCCCAGGACCCTGGGATCATGACCTGAGCTGAAGGCAAAGGCTTAACCCACTGAGCCATGCAGGCGCCCCGGTACTATTCTTTTGATTCAAGCATGGTAGTCAATAGTGCGACTACTCCCTAGACATTTTTAGATTCCTATTGAGGGATATTTGGGCTGTTTCCACTTTCTACTGGAATCACAATAAGATGGATGGCAATGAACATCCTGTGAATGCCTCTGTGAAGTACTTCTTGAACACAGAGGTGGAACGGTGAAATTCCTAGGTCCTTGAGCATGCATTTAAAATTTTAATAGATGTCACCAAATTGCCTTTTTGGAACAGCCCAACACACTTACCCTCCCCGCAGCTGGGTGAGAGTGTTTGATCTTCACACCTTTCCCAGCACCAAAGGGATTCAGACTTCCTAATAGTTGCTAATCTGCTGCGTCAAAACATCCTTTTTTTAAAAAAAAAAAAAAGATTTTATTTATTTATTTGACAGGCAGAGAGGAGAAAGCAGGCTCCCTGCTGAGCAGAGAGCCCAATGTGGGGTTTGATCCCAAGACTCTGAGATCATGACCTGAGCCGAAGGCAGAGGCTTTAACCCACTGAGCCACCCAGGCACCCCTCAAAACATCCTTTTATTTGATTACTTCCACTGGCCATGTGTATTATCTTTTCTGGGACGTGGCTCACACCCTCAGATATTAAAACGACCTCCAGTTGAATACTGCATTGCTCCCATGGCTTTGGTTATGGGGTCTCAGCCCAAGTCATGCTAAAGGGAGGATGGAGGGAAGCGCAAGGGGGCAGAGGGAGTGAGGAGAACAAATTTTCACCTCCCTCTCCCGGAGCTAGGACTGAAACTAAGGAGAGGCTGTGAGAGCCAGCCTCAGACTCCATTAGCGTAGTCTCTATCCAGTTTTGCTGGTTCTTGGTGGGGGGCAGGAGAGGAGAAAGGCAGGGTTGTAGGCAGGGTCCCCCTCCTCTGAGCGGGCCACCAGCAGCTCTCCCTGACACCTCCTGGGCTAGTCCTCCCTTCTTGGTGTCCTTCCCACAACAGTGGAGTCAGCTACCTGGAGAAGGGGGGAAGAGAAGTACAGCAGGCGGTGCAAAGGTGAACCTGTGCATAGCCCCCGCATCCAGCGGGGCAGAGAGTCACACCTTTCAGTTCCAGCTGGGTGCTGCTGTGTACACAGTGGCTGCCTCCTGTAGCTGTCCCCCGTGCTCGCGCCTGCCGTACCGGCTGCCCGAGGCCCACGAGGCTGCCCAGGTTCCTCGGCTTCCTCTGGATGCTCAGGGCCTTCACGGGGGCCAGAGGTGAGGGGGCCAGTGGGAAAAGGGCTGCAGAGACCCTCCTGATGTTCTAGGGCAGGGGTGTGTGGGGAAGTGGCTCTGAGGCCTCGGGGGAGACAGAGGAGGGATTCCTCAGAGCTTTCAGTGTGGGAGGCATTAAGGAGAAAGGAAGCTGCATTCATCCGGTGCTGTTCTCCCCCCAGGACCAAGCAGGTTGCAAGGGTTGGTGCGTGCATTGGGAGGGTGGGCATAACCTCTCTCTAGAGGAGCATTCTTCCCTTTGATTTGGTGTTCTGAGCCCTCATTTCTCTTCTGTCCCTCCCCCCATCAGCCCCGGTGCTCTGGTCCACTCTGGACTCTTCCTTTACTTCCAGGGGCGCTCTCTCCACGACAGCTACACTTCTGCCCCTGGGGTTCTCTCCTCCTTCTGGGGCATCTCTGCCTTTGGTCCCAAGTCCTCTCCTCCAGCTCTGCCTCTACTCTCCCTGCCCCCACCCAGCCCATGTTTCTGGGCACAGTTGTCATTGGCAAGGCTGGGCTGGGAGATCCTGATGGCTCCCAAAGGGTGGGTATGTACCACCTGGTGTGGGTCCAGGGCTTTCTCTTTCCTGTCCCTTCGGAATTCCACAATTCCCCTGTATTTCCCTTCCCTTTTTCTCCTGCTGTCTGTTCCTGACCCCCAATCCTACACCTTCCCAACCTAGAGGCCCGTGGACCACCCCCTCACTCACCTCTAGGGCCGCCTCCTGGCTCTAAGGGCTCCAACCCAGGAATCTTCATAATCCCTTCTTCCCACCTCCCTGACATACCCAGCTAGGCTGAGACATGAAATTCCAGCTCTCAGAACAAAGATGTTCTGGGTCCAAGGTGAGGAGGGGGCCAATGGTGAGTGACTGTAGGGTCTCTGGCACTTCCTGCTTTCTTTTTTAAAAGATTTTATTTTTTTAAAAGATTTTATTTTATTTATTTTTTTTAGGATTTTATTTACTTATTTGACAGAGATCACAAGAAGGCAGAGAGGCAGGCAGAGAGAGAGGAAGGGAAGCAGGCTCCCTGCTGTGAGCAGAGAGCCTGATGCGGGGGCTCGATCCCAGGACCCTGAGATCATGACCTGAGCTGAAGGCAGAGGCTTAATCCACTGAGCCACCCAGGCGCCCCTGGCACTTCCTGCTTTCAAAGGCTGTGGCTGCAGGGGTCTCTGCCACTCACCCCAGCATGATGAGATCTCTGACCCTCACTCTTAGGGAGGGGTTCAGGCTTGTAAACTAATTACAATGGGAGATAGAAAATATGTCTGTTTTTATTAACACTCACTGCTAAACCTTAAGGTCTTTGGAACGCATGCCTACTTTTTTTTTTTTTTAAGATTTTATTTATTTATTTGACAGAGAGCGAGCGAGCGAGTGCACATAAGCAGGGGGAGCAGCAGAGGGAGAGGGAGAAGCAGGCTCTCTGTTGAGCAGGGAGCCCGATGCAGGGCTCAATCCCAGGACCCTGGGACCATGACCTGAGCTGAAGGCAGCCCCTTAACTGACTGAGCCACCCGGGCATCCCTCATGTCTACCTTCTGAGTTATCTCTTTCTGGAAGTTTCCTTTTCTGTCCTGTCCCTCAGCCTGTCAGTGTGGGCCTCTCTCCCTGTCTCAATAGAGTTTGAGCCTCAATCTCTGGTTTTCCCTTTGCTGTTCCCTATGCAGCTTTCCCCTCTCTGATCCAATGGCTCCAGTGTCCATGATGTGCTCCTTGCCCCCCGCCCCAAGCCCAGGCTTGGCTGGGCTCTTTCAGAAGAGGAGAGTCAGCCCAGACAGCAGTGTGGTGTAGGGAGAAAGGCAGAGGAGAGCCAAAGGGTGGGGATCCAGGGCAGGAGGTGGGGAAGAGGAAGGAGCAGGGTAAGGGAAACATGCATGTGTGGAGAAAGGGGCGAGGTGGGAGGACCCTCGGCTGAAACTCCAGGCTCAGCACAGCCATCCTGAGGGCTGGAAGGTCCCCGCTCAGAAGGGAGGGGCCAA
Organism: Mellivora capensis; assembly: GCA_004024625.1. Lineage (NCBI taxonomy): Eukaryota > Metazoa > Chordata > Mammalia > Carnivora > Mustelidae > Mellivora > Mellivora capensis. Next base: position 41,012 of record PISX010011452.1, read on the forward strand.
GGACTGTGGGCGTCCCCTTGA
>PISX010011452.1:41132-65307 GCA_004024625.1 Mellivora capensis
CCTCCCCCTACTTTAAACCTATTTCTGAGCCGTTGCTTAAAACTACAGTCAAGTCCAACACCTCAACGATCCCAATGGCCAAGCTTGTCCTCAAGGTCGAAACCACCCCACCCACCCTCATTGTCTACATGAGCACCACAAAGGGCATCACTGCCCACCCCCACCAGCCTTAACATCACTACAACTTACCCTACCCCTGAGGTGCACGACCCTGACCACCACCGAGAGACTCACCTCAGCCATGACCTCCCCTCCCGCTACCACCAGCACTCTGGGGGAAAACTCCCCCAACCATGGCCCTCCTCTCTGTCTCAGCCCCACACACAACCTCCATACCCCACATCCTCTACAACTGGTATCACAGAAAGGCCTCACCTGACCCCGGCAAGCAGTCACATACCCAGGTCTCTTAGCCCAGTAATCACTTCCGCCTCTATTACCCCTTCTCTAACTGCTGTGAACATCTCAGCAACCGTAACCAATAACAACTCTTCGCCCGTCACCAATTTCTTGATCACAACCACAGCTTCGTTTCCTCCCACCGCCAGTATATTCAAAACAGCAACCGCCCCCACTCACGATCCCACATCAACAAATACATTAACAACACCTACAACACGAAGTACATCTGCTCCTACTGAAGCCATGGCCACGCTCAGTGCACCAACAATTACTTTGAAAACAACGAGTTCGATGAAAACAAAGCTTATTCTGGGGAGTGACAGCCCTAGATAAACTCTCACAGCAGGAGTTACTTTGATTTCTCCAACCCCATCATCCATCACTCCAACAAACACAACGGTTTCCGCCACATCTGCTGCCTCCGAAACCACTCTGGAACCCACCACCACCAATATTTACACAACATTCACAGCCACAGAACCACACTCCTCCACGGCAGCTGCTACCTGCCCAGGCAAGATGGCCGTCGCCCCTTCTCATGCCGTACCCACCCGGAAAACTACACTTATTCCTACAAAAGACATTTCCCCAGTGTCTCTCATGACAGAGTTGACTTCTCCTCCCACAATTACATCCTTAACTACGCCCGGGAATATAGTCAATTCTCCAACACCAGCCTCTTCTCTTCCAGTCACCACAATGCCTTGACATTGGCCATGAGGATGCATCTGTCTTCTCCACCTGCCCCAAACACAGAATCAGTCTCCACCTGGAGCACAAACACTACCCCTACATCCACCTTGACTATTACATTCCCTACAACCCATGTCACGTCCACCCCTATACCTCCCACGAGTCCTGGCACCATGGTCACCACTGAAATCACCACTCCCCCCAACGTTTCAACCACTGTTACCTTGAACACAGCCTCTCTTACCCCCTTCCTCCACTCCAGAAACTACCACCATGATTGTGGTAACAACACCCATGCCCGCAATGCCACACAGTACCCCAGGTGTCACTTCTTCAAACATCTACTCTAAAGGAAGCACAACCACATCAGCAATGACCCCAACTCCCTCCACCACTGGTGTCCCAAGGATAACCACCAGCATAAACTCATCCTCTGTTAGTACAGGCGTGACTAACTCAACACTGGCAACCATCACCCCTACATTCAGGGACACCCCTGGTTTGCTGACTACCATTATTGACCTCACCTCTACAATTATGGCTTCCATCATATTGCACCCCCCCCCGCATTGTCCAAAATACAGACTTATCATCTGGTGTCATTACAACCTCGACTACAATGCCTGCTGTGGCACCCTTGCTCCCAAGTACCCATACCGCTCCCAAGTACCCGTACCACTCCACATCCCACCCTTGCCACCAACACTCCAGTTACATCTGTAGGCTCCTTCCATGTCTTCCATCAGTACTGGGACCACACAGACAGCCAGTACCACCTCATGTGTAACAGGCACAAATACATGGCCCACAAACGCTGACCCCACCCCAGCATCCACTACCACTGACACACACACAACACCCCTGACCACTGGCCTGCTCTCCTCTACTACACTTACTGCATACACAAGCAATCTGACTGTCACACCTTCTCATGCCCCATACCCCTGGAAAACCACACTAATACTGGGGATGTCTGGACGCTGTCTCTCACCACAGAGATTACTTTTCCTCTTGCAACCACATCATCAATCATCCCACCAATACGGCTAATTCTCTGACATTGACCACCTCTACTCCAGTCCCCATCAATACCTTGACATTGGCCATGAGGATGTGTCTGTCTTCTCCACCTGCCCCAACCACAGAATCAGTCTCCACCTTGACCGCAAACCCTTTCATCCACCTTGATTACTACACTGCTTAGTACCAATGCTGCATCCACCCCTGTGGTCACCACAGCCACAACTGACATCACCACTCCCACCAACACTTCAATGTCTACTTCCATCACAGCCACTCTGCCCACTCCCTCTACCCCAGAAACAGCCGTGACTGTGACTACAATGTTGGTAGCAACACCCACCCCCACAATACCACCCAGGACTTCTTGTGTTTCTCCAACATCATCTTTCCCTAGTCTGAGTACATCTACAAATGTAATAACTACTTCTCTTGGTACTGTTATCTCTTCTTCAATATCCACAACAATAATGTCCTCTTCTCTATCCTCCACTAGTGCAAATTCAATGCTCACTACCACCACTAACTCTCTTTCTACATCCTCCCTTCTCTCTAGTGTGGAAAATATAGGCTCTTTTGCTACTGCTTTCCCTGCTCCTTTTTCATCAGAAACTGTACAAATGTCTCCAGCCACATCTTCTCTCAAGACATTTGCTACTGAAACAACCACCACACTGTTTTATTTCTTCTGCTGCCCCATGTCCAGAATCTGTATCCGTTACCATAGCATCTGCCTCTCCCACTACTTCATTTGCGGGAATGGGTCCAAGTAGTGAAGTTTCTTCTCTGCCCACCATCCCAATGTCAGTGTTTACTTCCACTGCTGAGATGGCCACCTCCTAGTTTCACCAGTATGACAACTGTGTTTCCTATGCATATGGACACTTCTACTGTTCTGGAAACTCATCCTACCAACAGCATAACAGATGCTCCTAGTTCTGTCAGCACTGGGACTGTCCCCAGTCGCACAGTTTTGACAAGCACTTGAAGACCCATCAGTGGAAACTGGATGGGCTCCAATTCTGAAACCATCCCACATATGCCTGGATTCACTAGCCTCCCACTGACCACAAAACCAAGCAGCAGCTTTCCAACTGTGATGTTGACTTCAATCAAGTCGACTTGCTCCATCCCAACCACCATCAAGACTCCAGAAACACCAGCGGTCACCTCTCAGAGTGCTATCATCCTTACATCATCCAGGACAACTTCGACCGCCACTCAGATGACCACACGGTCTAGGTGGACCACCGCCCCAGGTTGGACCTCCTGCTTCCCTGTTTCCTCTTCTCTCTCCTCTGATAAATTTCTGTGTCACCAAGGGCAAGCCCTATCCTGAACTTCCTTTTTTTTTTCTTGTGCTGTGACAATTGGTGGCACCTGGATGCAAGGCCTCTGCCACTTGCCCTTGGGGTTCTCTGGGCCCCACTGTGAGCTCCAGGATATCAGGTGCCAGCATGGGGGTAAATGGGATGGCCTCAAGTGCCACTGCCTTAGCACCTTCTATAGCTCCCGTTGCGAATTTGTGGTGGAACAGGTGAATTTGGGTGAGTTGCCAGGACCCTGCCTTCTGCACTTTCTCCTGGGAGATGCCACTGAGTCTCCCTGGGTCCAGCCCCAGGGCTTGCCTGTCAGCACTCATATCCTTTTGCCTAATTGCTCCATCCCTGCCTTCTCTCCCATGCTTTTCTCTACCCCATGTCATGCCTCCTTTCTACCCTCACCCCCAGGAGGTGGTTGGGATCACTGTGGTCTCCTTCCCGGTCTGGGATGCTAGAACCTGTATTAGCTTCTAAATTCTGCTGTAACAAATCACCATAAACTTAGCAGTTGAAATAATGCAAACGTGTTGCCTTACAGTTCTGTAGACTGGAGTCTGAAGTGGGCATGGAGGTCTCTGTTGACCAGGAGTTCTCCCAGGACCTCAAGGACAACACTTCCACAGCCTACAAAGATTTCAGTGACACCTTCCAGGATCAGGTGACAGGGAAAGGGAGGGAACTCAAGGGTCCTTCCCTGGAGCTGAGCTTGGGCCCCTGGGTACGCACGGGTCACAAGGTTCATGTGAGACCCCAAGGATCTCGGCATTTCAGATGCAGAAGATTTACCAAAATGTGAAGGAGTTCAAGGATGTGGAGATCCTGTCATTGAGGAAGGAGACCCTTTTGGGGCTGTGGAGGCAGTGTTAGGTGGGGACAGGGGGCACAAAGAAAAGCTGGAGTAGCCATCTTTTCCTTTTGAAATCATCAGATTTTAGAAAGAGAAAGATGGAGGAAGGAGATGGGGGAACCAATCACTTCATGGGGGAATTTTTTTCCCCAATTATTTTCTGTGGTTATTTCTCTGTAGGAGAGATGCCACCCCCCTTTTTAAACATGATTGGAAGGGGAGATTACATGAGACACTCAGGGAGGTGCATATGAGGGCATGTGGGAAGCATGGGGTCTGGACAGTGGCTCCTGGCCTCCTGAGTGGGTCAGCATGAGTGAGGCAGAGAGCGCAGGAGGGCCTGGTTTGGTAATGGCTTGATGAAAGGTAAGTGAATGTCAATCATTCCTTGCCCTGCCTTCTTGGCTGACTAAATCAGGGATGCTGGTGGCTTCTGAGAATAATGCTCCTGGAATCCCAAGTCATTGCTTCTGCCTTCCTCCCAATACCAGCACACTTGTGGTTGGCCCTGAAGGTGCCCTCCTAAAGACTTACATGTCCCAGGCCTGAGCACCCTAAGACCCCTGACCCTCTTGATCCCCTCAGGAGTGGCAGCATTGTGGTGGACTATCTGGTCCCGCTGGAGTTGCCCTTTAGCCTCCAGCTGGAGAGCGAGCATGTGAAGGTGAAGACAGTGCTGAAGGAGAAGCTCCAGAAATGTCAGCCATAACGGGGACAGCTGCCAGCATACGCAGAGTGAGCCAGAGCTGGAGAGAGGGGTCAGAGCCAGAGCTACTAGCTGTGATGGGAGCCTCTGGGCTCAGGTGCCAGCCCTGGGGTCCTTCCAGCAGATTGGGGGGGGGGTTGGTTTATAGCCAACTGGGCCAAGAATGGGGCTAAGGAGGGGCCTGCCAGAGGCTGGGTGCCAGGGAAGACCCCTTGACAGTTCTGCTCCAAGTTTTCAGGACGGCTGAGGACCCTTGCTTATTTGGCAGGGGGTGAGGAGAGGTGTGGATGTGGGGAGAGGGGGCAAGAAGAGCCTTCCTTGTGGCCCCTCCTCATTTCCCCATAGTGACAGAGCCCTCTCTGCCCCTCCCCGGCTTCCCTACTCTGCTCACTTGTCCCTGAGCCTTTAGCCTCCCCCAGTTCCACCTGTGCCTGTGTCCCCTCAGCCCTGTGTTTTAAGCCTGACTCCATCAAGATGAACAATAACACCAGAAAGGAGCTGACCGTGGAAGGTAAGGGTGGGCAAAGGGCTGCGTGGCCCCGGGAGGCCATGACCCTCCCACCAGGAACACCTGCTTCTTGAAATTCCCTGGAAAGGAGGAGGAGACCTTTCAGGGAGGTGAGTGATATGGCCCCAGGCAGGGCTGCCCTTCCTGGCCTTTGTTAGGAGCTTCCCCCTGAGGACCAGCAGGGAAGGTGGGGAGAGGGTGGAGGGTCCTGGAGGTCTGCCCTCCCCTCATCTAATCCAAGGATCTACTCCACGACACCCCACCCTCGGAAAGGCGGTTTCCCCCATTTTCGGAGCCATTATAACCAGGCCCCTGAGTAGAGTGGATGAGGTTCCTGTTTTTCTGCAACCCTTTACCCAACCCACGCCACTGCCAAAGGCTATGAGGATTTCTACTTCCCCTTGGTGGAGGAGAACCGGCTTGGCTGGGTCACCCAGTGCACTTCGGGCGCCATCGACTGTCAGCGGGGCCAGCGCCTCGTGGAGAAGAGCCGTCCTGCTTGCGGGTGAGACTCTGCGCACGCGCAGGAGCCCCGCCCACAGCCCGCCAGGCGGCCCCGCCCACCGCGGCGCTGCGAGCGGACAGGGTGGGGGTGGGGTGTGGGGCGGTAATGGGGAGGGCGTGAGGGTCTGTGACTTGTGACCTCCTGCTCCAGCTGCTTCTCCACCGACACGCTCTGGTTGTCCGCCCGCGCTGCGAGGTGGCCGTCGCTTGGAGTTGGAGGGCGCTGGTCGGGGGCCTGGTGGGGGTCTTGGCTCAGCGGCGGCTGCTGCTGGCGTCCCTGGGCCTCTTCGTCGTCCCGCGCTCCCTCTCCCCAAGAGATGGCCAAGGTGGAGGCGGATGAGCACCCCGGGGGTGCGGGGAAGGGCGGCAAAGGGGTCCCAGCTGGGGCGGCCCTGTCTGACGGTGCGGTGCGTTGCCCCTACTCAGGTCCTGCGACGACAGGAAATGGCTCGAGATCTGGGATGAGGACACTATGGGGACTTTTTCAAACTTGGGCTTGGAGGACGACCGTGGACAGGTGAGTCCTGCCTCCTAGGGAAGGGGGACAGGGGCTTTCCTGGGCACCGTTGGGGCCTGGGAAGGGCCCAACGTCCTCCCTTGCCCAGGGCAGACACGTACCTCGCGTACCTCGTGTAGGGAAGCTTGAGTCTCCGCTTCCGTGGGCACCTCCTGAGAAAGGTGAAGGTCCTGCGCCGGCCATTCCTGTAGGGCAGACACTGGGGCACAGGAGCCCCCCTGCCAGGCCTTGCCTTCCCCACCTTTCCCGCCCTTCTGAGTCTCTCTTTCCACCCCTTGTCTCCTCCCCTCCTCTTTCCCCCTCTCTCTCTAGACAAGGATGAACACTTCCAGGTGGCCTTGGAGAATGTGGACACCAGTGTTAGGGGGAGGGGGCAAAGGGGGATGGTAGGAACCCTCCTGGATCCAGGTCCAGATGCCCTCCCTCCACCCACTAGGGCAGGGGGCTGGGCTAGGACCAGGAGGCGGTGACCTTCCAGCCAACCTGAGCAGGGTGGCTCCCTGTTCTCACTCCCTCTTTGACACACACACTCTGTGGCAGGTGCATATCCAGAGACCCGAGGTTGGCCTTGTCCTTGCTGTGAGCCCTGCCCTTCCCCTCCAGCCTGCCCCAGACTGTGGGAAGAAACCCTCTGAGCCGCATCCATTTCAGGGAATGGCATGAGGACTTGGGCAGCTCTCTCTCCTGGTTTCCCGGAGCAAACTCGGACCACCTGCCCAACTCTCATCCTTCTCCCGACTTGGGTGAAACTCCCCTGGAGTTTCACCAGTTTCAAACACCAGTTTCACCTGGAGTTTCAACCACTTCAAATCCAGGCTCTTGCACTGTGGGACCTTGGCCAAGTCAGTAACTTCTCTGAACCCTGTAGGATGAATAGAGCATACTAGTCCCGATACCTTGTGTGGTTACTGTGAAAACCAGACACTGTCTGTCGGATCTCTGTCCCCCTGCACCTTCCTGTGTCAGCCTGTGTGCTTATGTGGTCTCTCACAGATCCCCGTCTCCACATCCTCGGGGGGGGGGGGGTGTCTCGGACCTCAGTCTCTATTCTCCTCTGCTCATCCTGGCACCCATTTCCCACCTGCACCTGTAACCATCTTCTTACCTACTCCTTATGTAACTCCTTGCTGCATCCTTGCTCCCACTATTAAATCTCCCCCTATAAGAAGCTTCTTAAATCACTTCCCACCCCAGCACCAAGTCTCCCCCGGTTTGTCCCCTCCCCCATCCTTATAATCTCATCCCTAAATCCCTACCACCCCCCCATCTCAGGGCCCCAGTCTTAAATCCTCCCTCCTCCCTCCTCGCCCCATTCCCAGCCAGGTATTGATATTCTCTGCCTCTCAGGCCCCCCAGCTGGTGCTTCCCAGGCCCTGGTTCCCCATTCTTGGGTTCCATTCCTTCCTCTCCATCCCAAAGGCCCAGGCTTCCAATTTTCCGGGGCACCAAGCAGGAGCAGAAGCAGGGCCGTGGGGTGGAGAAGCTCTCTCAGCCCTTTGTCCTCATTACCCTCTCTCCCCCATCCTCTACTGCCTCACCTTCCCGACCCTTCCCCACTGAGCCCCTTTCCTCTCTGGCTGCACCCGCACCCCCGCAGTAGCCTCGGAGGCCAGATGTCCCCAGCCTTCTTCCTCCACTTCTCCTGTGTGAACACAAGACATTTATTGTAGGAGACGTTGCTTCTCTTCATCTCATGGCATCTCTGCTTGGAGAACAGGGACTTCCAGAGGGTGTGTGGGAGGACCTGGGAGCACCAGTGTGTCCCAGCAAGGAAGGAAGGAAGCCTGTGGGAAGCCTGGGAAGCCCACAGGGCCGTGACTGTCCTCCTAGAGATAGGGCCATTCTGTTACGGAGTGAGTGGTGGCAGGGAAACCTCTGGGTCAGCACCAAGCCTGGGGGAAGGCACTGGAAATTTGCAAGGGGCCAGCTTGAGGTAGCTTAGGCGGAAGGAAGGCTGGGAGAAAGAGGGGTTTTTCAGGGGTCGGGGTGCAGGGTCCTTCACTCAGCCCGGCCTGTGGCTGGCTGCTCCCTCCAGGACTGTCCTCCCTCCCTCCGTTGTTACCTGCTCCCTGGCATTTTCTGGGCCCCCGCCCCTTTGCTAACCACCACCCACTCTCACATCTCCGGCCTCCTGTCCCCTCCCTCCTGTCCTGCTGCACCCATGGCTCTGGCTTCCTTTGGAGGGACCCTGTCTGTGGGCGGTCAGCTTTAGTGGAATTAGAGGGGAGGGTTGACAGGCTGCCCTTTGGCCAGCTCCTGGTGGTGACCACACACATCCGCCCAGCCCCGTCACCGCACCCCTCACCCAAGGCACATGTCTCTCGAGTCCTTTATATAGCTGACCCCTTCCTGGGAGCTCTCATTTCTGGGTCCCTCCTGATGAGGGGAGACCCGACGGCCAGTGTCCTATCTGAAGATACCGGTGGTCTGGGTCCTGACCCTGGGTCTCTGGCTCTGGGCACCTGCTACAGTGACTCAGGGTGGGTGGGACCGGGGCAGGCCCTCTCTGGGGTCCCATGTGTCCCAGCCTGAGGCAGGGCTCCTTCTTCTTTCCCCCCACTCCCTTTACAGGGGAGGGGGCCACCAACGAGCTGGACACCTGAGCTCTGACCTCATTCTGACTTTGGGGGTGCCTGGAGATGTGTGGGAGCAGGGCCAGTGGGGTGGCCTGTGGTTGTGCAGTTGATGGCCTACACGAAGCCCCTGGCCCAGGGCTGAGAGGGGCTGGTGTCCCCCAGCTTCCACTCTCCAGCCTTCTCCTTGGAGGAGCAGGGACTCTTTCCTCACCTAGATGGTGGCCTCTGCCTGCCTTCCCCCTGGAGGGACAGTTCTGCAGGCTGGATCTGCTCAGAAGGCCCGTCTTTCCACACCTCACAGGCGCACCGTACGGGCTATCAGCCCTGGCCTGCGGAAGGAAGGACCGGGCATCCAGCAGCTTCGTTCTTGCATGGGGGAGAGCTCAGGGGTGCCTGGGGAAACCCCTCTGGTTAGAAACGGCGGAAAGGCTGAGGGGGAGACACAGGCTCTTGTTGAACCCATCACAGCCATTTCTCTGGGAAGCAACTGGTTACAAGCTGATTTCCTATGGGTTCCCTCACTCGGAGCGGACTTTCTGATCCCCAGCCCTGGAAACCAGGAAAAACCAGAGGGAAGGTGTGGGAAGGACAGTCACTGGGGTGAGGGGTGCTAGGGGAGTGGGACTAAGGTCCCCGGTAGAAGAGGGGACCCTTGAGTTGAAGGCCCCATAGGGTTGTGGGGGAGGGGGCAGGAGGGTGGAGAAGGGAGTTTTGGTGCCTTGCAGTGCAGCAGTGAGATGACCCACGCAGGGAGTTCTGAGACCCCAATCATGAAGGCGGGCCCTCGGGTGCCACCTGAGCCCACCATCATGCCCTCACGCACCGCCTTCTCCTCTACCCAGACATGTTCAAGGCCCAGCAGCACAGCCCGGGCGGGGCTGATGGGAAAGGATGAGGGGTTATGGGTGAACTATGCGGACTTAGGGCATGAAGAAAGAAATTCTAGATAATTTAGCTTTAAGGTCAAATACAGAGACTAGGAAGCGGGGGCCAGGTTCAGCCTTGGGGGGGTCCAGCCTGTCTCTGCCCCCAGGCAGCCTCCAGGCCCCTCTCCGGTCAGGCTGTCACGGGAGAGGGGAGGGGGTGGTGATGAAGAGGATGAAGGGCCCCACAGACAGCGAGTGTTGGCACCGCGCGCCTTGCCGTGAGTCAGAGACACGGCAGTACTGGTGGGACCCACCAGCACGAGCAGATACCCCTCTTCCTAAGGTGCTGGGTATTTTTGTGAAAGGTAACACTGACACCTGTGAACCCATTAGCATGCCAGAGTCGGAAAGCATCTATCAGGAGTGGAGAGGTCAGGCAAGTAGGGCCATTCTAGAAGACTCCAGAAGGTCTGATGGTACCCAGAGGGCCCCCCACCTCCTACCCCCAGAGGGCTCTGTTTTTTTACAAACTCATTTCACAGCAGGTAGCTCACACTGTGTAAGGAGATGGAGGCGGACAGGAGATTGAGGCTCAGAGAAGGTGAGTGACATACCTGGGGTCACACAGCAAATAATTAGTATGACGTCCCCCTTTGACAGAAAGTTGGAACTGCCCCGTCCCTGCAGAGGACCTCAGCCCTGTGCAACACCCCTCACCCCTGTTTATATTCGGGGAGGGGTTCAGATGAAAGTTCAGGGACCCCGGGTGGCATCTGTAATTTTCTTTCTAATCGGCAGTCTCCTCTGGGTATTCCATTTCCCTGTGAGGACTGATGAGGTTTGGACAAGCAAACAGTAGGGGGAAAGAATGCCAACCCGAGGAGGTAGGAAAGCACGGGCAAGGCGGTGTGGGAGAGCTGACCTGTAGGAATGCCCCAAAGGTCAGGGGGCATGTGAGAGAGCGCCCCTGGGAGACCAAGGCATTAGAGCCAGGTGGAGGCTTGGAGAACCCAGGGGACCTCTGTAGACTGAGCAGGGGTGGATTGACCTGCGAGGGCAGAACCCTGTGTTGCCCTGAGAGCCATCCTGGTGTGGCTCTAGCCGGGAGCCCCACTTCCCTTGGTGATGGGTTGTGCGGTCACCAGGATACACCATCCTAGACCATGTATGAGTGGGAGAGCAGGAACTTCCTTCTGGTGGTTGATGGTGGCCTTCTGGGAGATGTGTTGCGTTTGAGGGGACCATGGAGTTTCTAGGTGCAGCCGTCCTGCAGGTCTGGGGCTTGGGGGTGGACGTGAATAGGGCACAGTCTAGAATTCTCCATTCTCCATGTGCTACAGGGGCCACAAAGACCAGACAATGCTGTGGGTCAGCACGAGGACTGGAGCCTGTGTCCTCTTTTGTGCATGTGAAGTTCTAAAGAGTTCATGGGTGGGGAGGGGGAGGGGAGCTTCTCAGGATGGTAGGGCGACAGGATAGCAGTGTCTGCCCTGGAGGGGCTGGGGCAGGGGCCTGAGGCGTCAGAGCTCTGGGGCTGAGCAAGAGGGAGGTGGAAGTGGAAAACGCTCCAGCGCAAAATCAAGAAGAGTGTGGTGAAGACGAGAGTGATTTATTCACAATAGACAAAGGGACAACCTTTGAAACTTGCAGAGTATAAATTTAGAGCAATTAAAAGGAAGTGCTATTTTATATGGAAAGTAATAAACTTACTCATTCAGCAAACACGGCAGGCCTGACTCCTCCTGGGCAGGTGTTCGGTACTCTGGATGAAGAATGCTGAATACATCAGTTTATAGTCAAGTTTACTGTGTGGAACCATGGGAACAGTACAGGAAGTATTAGAACCCAAGTGGGTGTTGGAGCTCTGAGAGGGGCCAATGATGGAGGAGAGCAGACGGGGCCTCAGAGTCTGCTTCAGCCCCCTCCCCCCACCCTGCCACCATCCTGCTTTTTGGGGAGGCCGCAGGGGGAGGAGGTGGCATTGTAGGTTGGTGGTTGTTGAGGAGTTGGGCCAGAAGGAAGTCTTTCCTTTCCTTTCCTTTCCTTTCCTTTCCTTTCCTTTCCTTTCCTTTCCTTTCCTTTCCTTTCCTTTCCTTTCCTTCTTTCTTTCTTTTATTTTTTTTTTTTTAAGATTTCATGTATGTATTTGACAGAGAGCATAAGCAAGGGGAACAGCAGGGAGAGGGAGGAACAGGCTCCTCACCAAGCAGGGAGCCCCAGTATGGGGCTCGATCCCAGGATCCCGGGATCATGACCGGAGCCGAAGGCAGACGCCTAACCGATTGAGCCACCCAGGCACCCTAGAAGGAAGTATTAATAGATACTCAATGGCCTTAGATCAATTCTGAACCAAAAAAGTCATATCTAACTATGGGGAAAATTGGAATATTGATAGGTGTGTGCAGTGGGGAAAGGGAGAGAGACAAGGTGGCCTGGCCTGACGTCAGCTCTGTGGCCACTCCGCCGGGTGGGAATGGCCTTACAGAAAAGGAGACAGGCCCACGCCACTGAGCTCCTGTGTGGCAGGGCTGAAAGTGCATCCGGGGTCTGGGGGGCTGAAGCACATCCCAGTGACCCCCACACTGCTTCTCTTACAGAATATTCTCGAGTGAGCAGTGTGGTCATGGCAGGCATCATTGATCCCCATTTTCCAGGGAGAAATGGAACGCACTAGATCCTTTGGTTGGGCGATGACTTGTCTTGGAGGTGTTCTTGGGCCTTACTGACACCCCAGTCTTCTGGGCCGCTCCCGGGGACCCCACTGACTGAGTTCACCACAAGCACAAATGTGTTTTGGAGGTGGCAGGAGGAAAGAGCCTCATCTCGCGGTGGTCGTCTTTAGACTTGCTTTCTAGAGATTTTCCCCAAGGATGCCACCAAGTGAAAGGCTTGTCCAGCAAACTGGCTGCCTCACTCCAATGCTTATCTTTCTAAGAAAAAATCTAAATACACGTTTTGTGAAGAAGCAGTAAAAACTATCAACAGGGCAGGAAAGTAGGGAATTTGGCTTGTTAGGTAGGAGAGCCTGTCTTTGATGATGAGTATGTGGCTATAACACAGGCAAATACAGTTGACCCTTGAACAGCGGAGGGGTTGGGGCGCTGACCTCCGTGCTGTCGAAAATCTGCATATAACTCTTGATTTCCCCAAAACGCATCTACCCGTAGCCTTACTGTTGACCGGAAGACTTACCAAGAACATAAACACTCAATTGACACATATTTTGGCTGTCATCTGTATTATACAAAAAAGTAAGCCAGAGAAAGCACAGTGTGATTAAGAAAAATCATAAGGAAGAGAAGATACATTTACAGTGCTGTCCTGTAAAAAAATATGCATGCAAGCGGACCCACACAATTCAAACCTATGTTATTCAAAGGTCACCTTTAGATCATTTTTTTTTAAAAGATTTTATTTATTTATTTGATAGATCACAAACAGGCAGAGAGGCAGGCAGAGAGGGGTAAGCAGGCTCCCTGCTGAGCAGAGAGCCCGATGCGGGGCTCGATCCCAGGACCCCAGGATCATGACCTGAGCCGAAGGCAGATGCTCAACCCACAGAGCCACCCAGGCGCTCCTAGATCATTTTTCTTTTCTTTTTTTTTTTTTTTTAAAGATTTTTATTTATTTATTTGTCAGAGAGAGCGAGCGAGCACAGGCAGACAGAGTGGCAGGCAGAGGCAGAGGGAGAAGCAGGCTCCCTGCCAAGCAAGGAGCCCGATGTGGGACTCGATCCCAGGACACTGGGATCATGACCTGAGCCGAAGGCAGCCGCTTAACCAACTGAGCCACCCAGACGTCCCCTAGATCATTTTTCTTAAGCATTTTGACGGCGAGGGTTTGTGGAATCCCAGCTTGGGTATCAATAAACGTGAGTGATTTTCCCTGCATTTTCTGAGGCTTGGGCTACACCTAATCTTTGGCTTTTGTGGCATGTATGTTTTACACATTAGAACACGGATACATTTTGTTGAGAAACGTTGAGAAGGTACAGGCAAATGAAAGGAAGGAAATTTCACTTAATCTTACTGCTCAGGAGCAACACTGTGAGCATTTTTGTCTATTTCTGAATATGTATTTAGATTTATTCTGTGGGCAATGTATTTTTTTTCTTTTATTAACATACAGTGTATTCTTTGCCCCAGGGGTGCAGGTCTGTGAATCATCAGTCTTATACATTTCACAGCACTCACCAGAGCACGTACCCTCCCCAGTGTCCATCACCCAGTCACCCTAACCCTACCCTGCCACTCCCTGGCAACCCTCAGTTTGTTTCCTGAGATTAAGAGTTTCTTGTGGTTTGTTTCCCTCCCTGGTCCCATCTTGTTTCATTTTTTCCCCCCTCCCTTCCCCCGAGGGAACCTCCGCCCCGGCCTCTCAAATTCCTTATATCAGGGGCGCCTGGATGCCTCAGTGGGTTAAGCCGCTGCCTTTGGCTCAGGTCATGATCTCAGGGTCCTGGGATCGAGTCCCTGCTCAGCAGGGAGCCTGCTTCCTCCTCTCTCTCTGCCTGCCTCTCTGCCTACTTGTGATCTCTGTCAAATAAATAAATAAAATCTTTTAAAAAAATTCCTTATATCAGAGAGATCGTGTGATAGTTGTCTTTCTCTGATTGACTTACTTCGCTTAGCATAATATCCTCTAGTTCCATCCATGTTGTTGCAAATGGCAAGATTTGGGGTTTTTTTGATGGCTGCATAGTGGGCAGTGTATTTTTTAAGAAAGATTTATTTATTTATTTTAGAGAGAGAAAGAGAATGCTTGAGCCCGGGAGAGGTGGTGGTGGTCAGGGCAGAGGGAGAGAATCTCAAGCTGACTCCCTACTGAGCGTAGAGCTTGACTCAGGTCTTGGGCCCCTGAGGTCATGATCTGAGCCAAAGTCAGATGCCTAACAGACTGAGCCACCCAAAAGTGCCCCTGGTTAGTTTATGTTTTACTGGCAGATCAGCATTTCATTCTATGGAGGATCATAGTCCTAAGTCCTTAAGTCAGTTTCTTATTCTTCTATTCTTGGCCACCTTTAGCCTATTTTTCGTTATAATAAATAATGACATAATAAACATTCTTGTGTAAAAACTTAAAAAAAAATCTGCCGCAGGTTGCTTTATTTTAGAATCAGTGTCTAGAAATTAGATCATTAAGAATGGTATGAGTCTGCCAATGGTCCCTGGCACGTATTTTCAAATTCTCCTTTGGAAATCCGATACCGGGTGCAGTCCATGGGCATCCTGTGCGAATGCCCCAACCAGCCCCTGCTATCATTATCATTTACTATTAGAGGGGGGTGAAGTTTGGTAGATAAAAATCAGTAGCATCTTGCTTTGTTTTGAATTTCTTTGCTTACTGGTGAAGGTTATTTACTTTTCTTACAAGCTTGTTGACCATTTGGGTTTCTTTCCTTGGAGAATGGCTGTGCTTTTCTTTTAAAAGCTCAGCTTCTGGGGCACCTGGGTGGCTCAGTGGGTTAAAGCCTCTGCCTTTGGCTTGGGTCATGATCCTAGGGTCCTGGGATCGAGCCCCGCATGGAGCTCCGTGCTCAGCGGGGAGCCTGCTTCTCTGTTTCCCTCTGCCTGCCTCTCTGCTTACTTGTGATCTCTCTCTCTGTCAAATAAATAAATAAAATCTTTAAAAAAAAAAAAGCTCAACTTCTTAGGGAAGCATCCCTGACCTGGAGGCTGGCTTTGGGAAGGACAGCCTCACCTGCTCTGCCACACCTTTGGGGACACCACTGCCACTAGAAACCTGGGCTAGGAGGGGCCGGAAGCTCTTCACCCAGGGTGCTGTTCAGGGCTCTGTTTCCTTGTCCCTTCCAGGAGTGAGTGAAAGCCGTGAGGACACAACGGGTTGCCTTCTGGGAGGTGGGTGGTGTGGCAGAGCCTTTCCCTTGGGGGTCCCTCTTAGACAGTGAGCAGGTAGAGGAGGAGGGAGAAGGGTAAATAAGGCGTGGTGATACCTTAGAACCTGAAGGACATGAGAGGTTCCAGAAGATGAGAAGGCTGCCCGGTGAGATGGACAAGGACGCTCGTACTCAGAGTCTGTCACTGTGCCCTGAGAGGCAACTGTAGTGGTGGATGTGGGTGTTTCAAGGACAGATGGGATGGCAGTTGCGTGACGTAAACGCTATGAATCCAGGAATACGGATGAACGAGCAGGATGTCAAGGGTCCGTTCCAGTGAATGTCCCAGCCTTTGTTGGGGTCCTGGGTGGCTCACCATGTCCCTGCAGTGTCCTCATCAATCTCCCAGCTTCTACCCCTGCTACCCCTTCACTCCAGGGCTCCCTCCTCCTCCTCCCCTCTCCCCTCTTCGGGCTCTCTGCTTCTAAGGCACAGTTGGGACCATGGCCTTTTCTGGACGTTCTTCACTGCTGGCCTCACACCCGCTTCACTAGCCTTCCCTCCGCCCCACTTGTCTCTCTACCCTCTTGGATTCTAGCCTACCAGCTGGTTGAACTTGGAGAGAATTTACCCTCGGAACTCCAGGGTATGAGTGAGACAGAAACAGTAACGCCAGCCTCACAGGATAACATTGAAACATTAGGAAAGAGTCTGGGGGGACTTTTCACTATTCATTCACTCATTTGCTTCGGAAGTGCTCCCTGAGCACCTGCTCTGGGTCTCCGGGGTCGTGGAGACTCTGCTCTGAGTCGGGGAGGGGGCTGTCGGGATTGTGTGGGCTGTCCCCACAGAGCCGCCGGGTTTCAGTTGTGATAAGGCTAGTATGGGACGCTGATAGGCGGCCCGTCAGTGCCAGCCCTCCCCACCCCTATTCATTCTTTGTGATTCAGTTAGACACACTGACCATAAACTGCCCTTTCGTGTCTGTTCGTTGTTTGACTTCTCAAAAGAAACAGTCTACTTTTGTGACTTAGAAAGTCCAATAAAATTTATAATGCCTAAATCCACAAAACCGTTTTTTAAAGAAGGGGGAAAGACAGCTCAGATATTACTTCCTGGCTGTTCCCTCCCTCCCCACACCGCCCTCTGGGGTTGCTCCCACCTCCCATCATGTGGACCTCCGACCACCCCCACCTTGCCCTGGAGGGGCCGGGAGTCCCAGCAAGGGCAGAGGGCCGAGTGGTCAGCCATGCCAGGGCCCGGTATGGTCTCAGCAGTTACAAGGACGGGGTGGGGGCAGAGCTGAGAAGTAGCTCTCCCATGGGCACATTTCTTACCCCTGGGTAAGGAACACAGAGGGCTTCAGAGAGGTGAGTGGAGGAGGCACCCTCTCAGCCCAGGAGGGCAGAGCGGCGCACCACTCAAGGGAAGGATGAAAAGAAAGCGTAGGCAGCTCTGAGGTCCTACAGCCAGGCCTGGCTTTACTCTGAGCCCTGCCACCCTGTGCTTCGTGTTGACCAGAGCCCCTGAGTGCTGCCTCTCTCTGATCCGCCTCATACCACGACTCAGAGATGCTCCCCGCCTTGGCAGCCTCCCCAGCTCAGCCCCTCTACTCCCACCATGCCAAATCAGACAAAACCGAATTCAGAGGCAAGAGGATTGGGTGAAGCAAACGTGTCTACTGACTTAAAAATCAGCCAAGCGGGGGCTCCTGGGTGGCTCAGTGGGTTAAAGCCTCTGCCTTTGGCATCCTGGGATCGAGCCCTGCATCCCTGGGATCGAGCCCCGCATCCCTGGGATCGAGCCCCGCATCGGGCTCTCTGCTCAGCAGGGAGCCTGCTTCCCCCTCTCTCTCTGCCTGCTTCTCTGCCTACTTGTGATCTCTCTGTCAAATAAATAAATAAAATCTTAAAAAAAATCAGCCAAGCGATCTTTTCAATCTTTCTCATTAATATAGGATTCCAAAATTTAGGGCGCCAGGGGGGCTCAGGGGGTTAAAGCCTCTGCCTTCGGCTCGGGTCATGATCAGGGTCCTGGGATCGAGCCCCGCATCAGGGAGCCTGCTTCCTCCTCTCTCTCTGCCTGCATCTCTGCCTACTTGTATCTCTCTCTGTCATATAGGTGAATAAAATCTTAAAAAAAAAAAAAAAGAATTCCAAAAGTCTTAGGGGCTTTTACACCTTTCACCTGAACTCATTGATCTGTGATTTGGTATGGCTGATCCTTAAATGTTCCGATGGTTCCGCCAAGCCAGAGATCCAGAATTGCTGATGTGAACGATCGGTCTTGACTCATTGCCCACTCCCTGTTTACCCTGGTTTCCAGCTCCTGGTCTCTCCCTGGGACTGTCTGTCAGGACCTGGTGAAAAGGGAAGTGTCTAGAATGGCCAAGGGTGACTGCTCTGAAGGCCGCCGTGGTACTTTCTGGCAGTGGCAAAGGTCCGTCCTCATGAGAGCTGCGGAAGAGGCAGCTCCAGGCATCTTTGGGGAGGGGTGCGGTACTGGCAGGAGGGACAAGAAGCCATGTGCCCTGCCCTTTCAAGGAAGTCCCCTGTACTATCCTGTAGAATTCCTAATACTCCCTACCTTTACGGCACTACTGTCACAAAGAGTCTTTTTTTATTTTTTTTTTAATATTTTATTTATTTATTTGACAGACAGAGATCACAGGTAGGTAGAGCGGCAGGCAGAGAGAGAGGAGGAAGCAGGCTCCCCACTGAGCAGAAAGCCCGATGTGGGGCTCGATCCCAGGACCCTGAGATCATGACCTGAGCCGAAGGCAGAGGCTTAACCCACTGAGCCACCCAGGCGCCCCAAAGATTCTTTTCATATTTGATCTTCTTCATCTCATCGGCTGAAAAGAGGAACCAGGATTAAAGTCCCACCTTCCATAGGAGAATAGAGTCCTACACATGCAATCCCGTGTTCTCAGTGGTGAGGGGAATGACAGAATGAGACCTCCGGGTGCAGGGTACCTTCCCAGCACTCTTCCTCTCCGACAGCCGTGGTCTGTAGGGTAGGCTGTGGGGCCAAGGAGCAGGAGGAGCTCACTTGGGCCACAGGGTGGTGGCCAGGGAGAGGTGGTAGCGCTGCTAGCTCTCGAGTAAGTGTGTCTGGAGAGAACACGCAGGGGGTGAATTACCCACGGAAATGTCCCTTAGCTCCCCGTGCCTCCTGGCTCTGTGAGAACTGCTAGGCCAGAGTGTGTGTGGGTGTGGTCTCCCACGGGAGAGATGGGGAAGAGACTCTGGTCGGACTAAGCAACAGCCAGCTGACTCAAGGTGACTGTGCGGCCTGCAAATCACAGAATGTGAGGAACAAAAGTGCATGCGTCATTTGCGTGAGTGCAAATGTCCTTTCAGATTTATGCCAGAGTGCCCAAGTAAATAAACACGTCCCAGAGTGCTGGGAGAAGATGGGGCAGGCAGTCTGGGGCAGAATGCACGTGTTTCTGAGCGGCCATACAGATTTGGGAGGATCTGTAACCCTACAACCAACAATCCATGTCACAAATCTCGGGCCACATCCAGAACCTTATCTAGTGACAAACTAGTATATTTCAGAAGGGACAGAAGGCTAGATCATTGTCCTCTAGACAAACTAGAGAGTCACCGGTAAATTGTCCTAATACAGAGTTTCCTCTGATATTTCCGGTGCTTCGGTGTCATAGGTTGACCAGCTATCCGGGACAGATTGTCACGAAATTCAGTGACAAATTCACAGACCACAGCATCATGTCTGATTTTCTTTCTTTCTTTATCTATTTATTTATGTTTTGTTAAGATCTTATTTTTTATTTGACAGAGAGAGACAGTGAGAGAGGGAACACAGCAGGAGGCATGGGCGAGGGAGAAGCAGGCTTCCCACTGAGCAAGGAGCCCGAAGTGGGGCTCGATCCCAGGACCCCGGGATCATGACCCGAGCCGAAGGCAGCGGCTTAATGACTGAGCCACCCAGGCGCCCCAAGTGTCTGATTTTTTTTTTTAAACCCACAGGGTCATGTGCAATCATCTCTACCAACTAGGCATCCACATCGACTTCCAGGGACCCCTCTACCCATTCAGCCACATCCCCTTCTGTGGAACCCACTGTCACCACAGCCGGTGCAATGTCCCCACACTCTACAGTCTCGGTTTATACTACAAGTTCTTCTAATTCCTGGAGCCCCAGTGGATTTCCTGCCACAACCATCAGCACTGGTCACAGCATGACAACTTTTACTGAACTGATCTCTGTCTTCACAACCAGTCCTGAATTATCCAAATCAGCTGTTACCTCCTCTCCTTGGGGAGATAGACGTGTGTTCCTTTCAAGGCCGGGCCACCCATCTCCCACCCCCGCTGACTCCCTGTGTATGCAGGCGCCTCTGATGTGTCCAAGCCTACAGTCCCCTCAGACAGCGCCCTGAGCAAAGGGTGTGGAATGCCCACTTCCGCAGTAGGGCCTCTGGACTCTTCGCCCACCAGCAGCGATCATGGGCAGGTGACCCTATCTTTGTCTCAGGATGTGACCTCAGAGGTTTCCTCACTGACATTTCCTACACGCCATTCCCACAGCACGGACAAGGCAGGTCCGGCTTTCCTCGTCAAGCCCCGGTAAAATCTATACCCTCACCGCGTTTGGGGAACAGCCCGCCACACCTCTCACAGAGCCCATAAGCACCTCAACCACTGTCTCTGATTTTACCCTTTTCATCTGAGCCTTCCCACACTGCAGACCTAGAGAGTTCTGCAGCCACACTGAGGCCTGGAGACTTCTGTACCAGCCCCGTTGGTTCTGGACCAACTATGATCACTCGTAAATCCACAGACCACAGCCCCATCTCTGATTCCTCTCAGTCCCTGGACTCAGTGGCAACCGCTTGCTTATACCAGGGATGACGGAAGTCCTGGGTCTCCATCGGGTCCCACTGAATCTGTAGCCTCCTCTCCAGGGTCGGGACCATCAGCCTCCCCTAGCGCTATGGAGTCCTCACGCATCTCAGAGTCACCCGAATACACAGTGTCTTCCTGTACTCCCAGTTCTCCCAAGTCCCTCACACCAGGATGGATTTCCCACCACCTCCCTGACCCCGGGGACACAGCACCACAGCTTTCACGGGCTTGCCCTCTGTCTCCCCAACTGTGTCTGATTTGTCCCCGATGACCGTTTCTTCTGGAACCTCCCATATGGAGGATGACGGAAGTGCTGGGCCCCCTTCAAGTCCTGGCCCACCGTCTACCGACCTCTCTGTCTCAGCACAGACAACCAGGGGCCTCTTGGGGGCATCCGGCGCTTATCTGGGCACCCCTCATTCATCAGATCCTACAGTAATGTCAGCTGGCACCATTAGCGCAGGGGATGGAGTTTCTGCTCCCATGTCAGGGACTGCCGACTCCTGGACTCCCCCCGGCCAATGGGCGGCAAACAGCCACGTCCTTCGCCGCGAGGTCCACTCAGCGTCGTCGTCACCAAGGTTCACCACCCAGTCCTCCCACAGCACAGATGGTGTGAGTCCTACCTCTGCATTGAGCCCTGGTGAGCTCTCTACCCCCACGCTTACCCCCGGCCAAGCAGACTCAACTCTCACGGGGGAGATGACCAGTGTCCTCCCCGCTTTTGCATGCCCAGGCACTGGGAGCTCTGCGGCTCCGCGGAGCCCCAGGGAGGCGTCCCCCAGCCCAGCGATCTCAGGAACAACGGCCACTGGTGTCCCCCAGAAACCCACAGACCATGGCACCGTCTCTGACTCCTCTACACCCACAGACTCACCTGTAGCCACCATTACCGAAGAGGATACAGTTCCGTGTCCACATCACGGTCTGTTGAACCTTTTGCCACTTCCGGTGATGACCACACAACCTTTCCTCCAGGATCCACCTTGAACACAATAATCTCACCAGCGTCCACAGCAGCATCTTCTTTCCACCTTCCTGCAGCACAGACGAGACTAGTCCTGGTTTCCCATCAAGCCCCAGTGACCTCTCGCACCCAAGTCTACTCTCGGGACTAGGCACACTGATTCTCACAGAGGAGTCAGTTGTGTATACTGTGTTTCTGACTTGTCCAAACCTCCTGTTTCCCCCGAAACGTCTACCAAATTTGAAGGACGTTCTGCATCTTCTTCAGGTTCTGGCCACCTTTCTACCAACACCGGTGCCTCACAACATACATCTTTAAGTCTAAGTGATGGGGCTACTGTCTAGACAGGCACCCCCAATATGTCCATACCTACAGTGATTTTGGACAAGATTTTCCAAAGAGAGCACAGGTTCTGCTTCTACTTTCCCCACTACAGGTGGATAGCAAGAAACACCCACATCCTTCACTGTGGAGTCAACTGTCTCCACAGTCCTCTCAGATTCATCAAGTCCAGCAGTCCCCATGATGCCTTCTATACTACTCATAACGCAAGTCCTTCCTCCCCACTGGTCCTGGCGCGTTAATTTCCCCCACTCTGGTCTCTGTACAGAGACTGTAGTGAGTATATGGGGGAGGGGTCAGATTTATAGACTATGGGAACCCCCCCTCCTTCTGCTGTCTTGTCTTCTCCCACCTTTTTTTTCTTTTTAAGATTTTATTTATTTATTTGACAGAGAGAGAGAGAGATCACAAGGAGGCAGAGCGACAGGCAGAGAGAGAGGGAGAAGCAGGCTCCCCGCTGAGCAGAGAGCCCATGCGGGGCTCGATCCCAGGACCCTGGAATCATGACCTGAACCGGAGACAGAGGCTTAACCTACTGGGCCACCCAGGCGCCCCATTGTCTTCTCCCATCTTGAATGAGTATCAGTACCTAGCTGGCCCAGAGGGGCCCCCAGCCCATTCCTTTAGCCATTCATTTATCCTTCATCCTTTCAATAAGCTTGAACCGAAAGCCTGCCCTGTGCTAGGTGCAGGGAACACAGTGGTCCTGGTCTCCGTGGAGCAAAGAGTGGCAGAACACAGCAAAATGGCCGTGCGATATGGTTAGAGTTGATGGTAAGAGACACACAGGGTGCCGTGGGAGAGGTTGAATGCGAGCTGGGCAAGGTAGAGGGAAATCTTTCTGGAAGAAATGACAACTGAGCTGAGGCTTGACTCGTGAGGGGCAGCAAGCCAGGTGGAGGGAGTTGACGAGGAGCCTACAGGTGAGAGAGAGGAGGCTGGATTCCAGGGACATAGAGAATAGCTGGCAGCTTGAGATCATGCTGGGAGAGGAGGTGGAAAGATGACCCATACCACGTCATTCAATCTTGAACCTCAGTAGTTTTGGCTCACCTGGGAAAGTATCTGATTTGCACTTGAGATGGCTCAGTCTGGCTGCAAGACTGGGGGTGGGCGGACAGGGAATGGAGACTATAGTGACCTGGACCAGAGGGGTGACAATGCAGAAGAAAAGTAGTCCAGTGTGAAAGGTCTTTAGGAAGCAAGACCAACGATCATAGGGATTTGATGGGTGTTTGGAGAGAAGGAGGAATGACACCAGATTTCTGGGCCGCTGGGGTGTGGAGTGCCCTTTGCTGAGATGAGGGAGGTTAAGAAGGAGAGAAGATGATAGGTGGGGCATGTGGAGTTTCAAGTGCCCAGGGCCCGGCCACACTGAATGGTTGAGGAACGGAGTGACATGTGGTAGAACATGTAACAGAAGGTGTCTGCGGCAGAGACACTGGTGCTGGTTTCCCTGGACGGAAGATGCTGGAAGCCCTGGGAGTAGACCTGATGGCTTGGGAATGGTCACAGCACAGGGGCAAACATTTCCCAGGAAAGACTCATGGGAAGCCCCAGCATCTAAGGGACTTAGACGGGGAGGAGAAGCAGAGCCCCCAAAGGAGAGTGGCAAGAAGTGCTCCATCGGCTAACAAGGAGCTTTTGGGTTGGAATGTTATATTTCTTTCTGGTTTTTTTTTTTTTAGATTTTATTTATTTGACACACAGAGAGGGAGATTGCAAGTAGGCAGAGGCAGGCAGAGAGAGGGGGGGAAGCAGGCTCCCTGCTGAGCAGAGCGCCCGATGCAGGACTCGATCCCAGGACCCTGAGATCATGACCTGAGCTGAAGGCAGAGGCTTAACCCACTGAGCCACCCAGGTGTCCCCCTCTCTTCTTGATTTTTAAAAATTGGCCTGTAGACAACCGCCTTCTTGCTGGGTCCTCACAGCTTTTCTCTGTTCAAGCATATCCCTCGTGTGTCTTTGTGTGACTGAATTTCCTCTTCTTCTCCTTTTTTTTTTTTTTTAAGTTCTTCTTTTTTTCTTTTTTTTTGACAATCTCTTCACTCAGCATGGGGCTTGAACTCATGACCCTGAGATCAAGAGTCACACACTTTTCCAACTGAGCCAGCCGGGCACCCCCCATCCCAAATCTCCTCTTCTTATAAGGACGCCGCTCAGACTGGATTAAGACCCACCCCAACAAGCTCATT
>PISX010011453.1:0-64867 GCA_004024625.1 Mellivora capensis
AAGGCGCACGTGCACCTGAATGTTTATAGCAGCAATGTCTACAATAGCCAAACTATGGAAAGAACCAAGATGTCCATCAACAGATGGATGGATAAAGAAGATGTGGTATATATACACAATGGAACACTATGCAGCCATTAAAAGAAATGAAATCTTGCCATTTGCGATGACATGGATGGAACTAGAGGGTATCATGCTTAGTGAAATAAGACAATCAGAGAAAGACAACTATCCTATGATCTCCCTGATATGAGGAAGTGGAGATGCAACATAGGAGGTTTGGGGGTTAGGAAAAGAAGAAAAGAAACAAGATGGGATTGGGAGGGGACAAACCATAAGTGACTCTTAATCTCACAAAACAAACTGAGGGTTGCTGGGGTGAGGGGGATCGGGAGAGGGGGATGGGGTAATGGACATTGGGGAGGG
The DNA here is from genome assembly GCA_004024625.1 of Mellivora capensis. Classification (NCBI taxonomy): domain Eukaryota; kingdom Metazoa; phylum Chordata; class Mammalia; order Carnivora; family Mustelidae; genus Mellivora; species Mellivora capensis. Next base: position 427 of record PISX010011453.1, read on the forward strand.
TATGCGCTATGGTTAGTGCTGTGAAGTGTGTAAACCTGGCGATTCACAGACATGTACCCCTGGGGATAAAAATACATTATATGTTTATAAAAAAAAATAAAGACAATGAAAAGAACTTTTACTGATGAGACTTAAAGAAGTATAGCAGTATGAAGAAGTGTAGCATGATAAGGTTGGGAAGACAAATTACTAAGATTTCTTAGCAATCTTCAAGTAACATTAAGTGGGCATCCAGCATCTATACATAAGGAAAACTGAGGGCTACTGTATGAGGCATTCAACTAGGAAAGCATCGATAAACTTTAAAATTACTCTAGCTGCTGAGATACTTGAGTAATATCAGTAATAAAAAAACAACACGACCATAGAAAGGAAAAAAATATTGATATATGCTATAACATGCTAAGTGAAAAAAAAGCCAGATACAAAAAGGTCATATACTATATAATTCTATTTATGTGTAGTGTCCAGAATAGGCAAAACCAGTTACAGAAAGTAGATTAATGGTGGCCAGTAGCCAGAAGGATAGAAAGTGACTTCTAATGAATACAGGTTTCTTTTGGGGCTGATAAAAATGTAGTGATGATGGGGGCACAACCTTGTGAAAATACTAAAAGCCACTGAATTGTACCACTTTGGATGGGTCAATTTTACAGTATGTGAATTATACTGCAATAAAAATGTGTAAGAAAAAAAGTGATACACCAAAAATTATTACCAACAGGAAAAAACAGTGTGAATTATTTATCATTGCTATTAGAAGGTCCACAAATAAAATCACATTTTCTAAATATGACAGATTATGTAGCCAGCCATTTTAATAGCTTATATAAAGCATTTTTACATTTCTTTTCCTCCAGTTTCCCAGAAGTCTTCTGCTATATTGTAACCATTCGTTCACAGACTCTAAAAACTATAATTGTCAGTTAGTTGGTGTTTTTATTTCTGCTTTAAACTTCAATTTTCTTTAAATAATTTCTTTTAGTTTATAATGCTCAATTTAGCTCATTCAATAAAAATAAAAACCTGCAGTATTTTAAGTGAAATTCAAATGTTCCTTTTGACCATTAGTTTCACTTTTAAGATAGACATTTTAACTACTCACTCTGATGCCATGATATGCTGTAATTAATAACATTTTATATTTCTTTTTATTTTCACAGTGACATAATTGATTATTATTGTGCACTATAAATGTCAGTTGTACCAAGGCATATATTTAAACATTCTTTATGTAACACAAAAGATACATTGATGCTTTGCTGGTAATCACCAACCACTTAGATAATGCAAAGTTGAAAGAGCACTAAATCAAATATTTGTTAAATGTCCAGTATGTAAAGCTATGGTTCTCAACAGTTTTTGTGCTTGAGGGGATACTTTAAAAACCAGCTATTTTAAGCAACACACTTGAAGAGATTAAACATATCCCACAAATTATACTGCAATCCCAAAATATAATGTCTCATAGTATCTATGAAAGTGTACAGTCATTATCACTTTATACCAATGGTAGTCATCAAAAGAATAAAAAAACAAGTGTTGCCAAAGATGTGGAGAAAAGGAAATCCTTGTGCACTCTTTGTGGGAATGTAAATTGGGGCAGGTGCTATGGAAAATAGTATAGAGCTTCCTCAAATTAAAAAAAAAAAAAGAAAAGAAAGAAAGAAAAGGAAAAGAAAGAAAGAAAAAGAAAAGAATTACCATGTGACCCGGCAATTCCATTTCTGGGCATATATCTGAAGTAAATGAAATCATTATCTCAAAAAGATATTCGTGCCCCCATATTCATTACAGCATTATTTACAATAGGTAAGACATGGAAACACCTAAATGTCCAACAATGGGCAAATGGATAAAGAAAATGTGATATATATATATATAGATATATATATATATATACACAAAGGAATATTACTCCACCATTAATTAGAAAGAAATCTTGACACTTGTGACAACATGGATGGAACTTGAGGGCACAATGCTAAATGAAATAAGTCAGACAAAGACAAATACTGTATGACCTCATTTATATGTGGAATCTAAAAAACTGAATTCAGAGATATAGAAAACACATGAGTGGGTGCCAGAGTTGGGGCTTGTGGAGGTGGGAGCGTGTAAAAATGGTTGAAGAGGATCAAAAGGTACAAACTTTCCATTTGAAGATAAATGAATCCTAGAGATGTAATGTATAGATAGCATGGTGACTATATATCACTATATATAGTTAACAATACTGTATTGTATATTTGAAAGATATTAAGAGAGTAGGTCTTAAAACTTCTTATCACAGGGGAAAAAAATTGTAACTATGTGACATGAATGTTGACTAAAGTTATTGTGGCAACCATGTCACAATGTGTACATTATCAAATCCTTATTTGTACCCTTAAAACTAACACTAAACTAACAGGCGTACAAACAATAACTTCAGTGCACCTAAAACTATTAAGATAATTATATCTCAGTAAAACTGGAAAGAAGTATATAGTCATCACAGCGTTCAGAATGACAATGTTCATATTTCTACCAACTGTTCATGGCAAAACGTCAGCTTTTTTTAGCATGCGCCTCAAAACTCCTCCAGCCTCTCTACCCACTCCCTACGTCCAAACCCTCTTGTACCTCTTTAGCTATGGGTTTACAGCAGCACCACATCTCCCAGTACCAAAATCATGATTTTATAATTATACAAAGATATTATACATTTATTATTTATTATACATTTTGGAAGCCAAGGAGTCCCAAGATCTGGAGTCCGCAAGCTGGGGTTCCAGGAGAGCTGATGGGGAATTCCAATCCGAAAGCGAGCAGACTCAAGACCCAGGAAGAGCCAGCCTTTCAGCTGGGAGTCCGAAAGCAGGAAAAGCCCAGTGTCCAGACTCAGGACAGTCCGGCAGGAGGAGTCCCGCCTACTCTCAGGCGGGTTAGCATTTTCGTTGCATCGTGCCTTTCACTGATTAGATAAGAGCCATCCCCAAGGGAGAGCAATCTGCTTTCTTCAGTCTACCCTTCCAGTGTTAAACTCGGCCAAAAACACCCTCACAGACACACCCAGAATAACACTGGACCAAATATTGGGCGCCACGGAACTCCGTTGACACGTAAGATTCACCACAGCTTTTCAAGCGGAGGGAACTTTACCAAGGAGTTGGTCACAAAACTGACAGCAGAGCTAACCAAACAAACACGGAAAGAGGTGTTCTCCCATGGACGCCAGAACAAAGGGGGATCTCGCGCCCCACGGAAACCACGCCCCTGTGGCGCTGAGGCTTCTGGGAGCTGCGGCCGCCGCGGCTCTGACGCTGTGCTGCTTCCACCCAGCGGAGAGCCAGCGCCTGCGTTCCCACTGAAACCGCGGGAGCACGGAGCCCGGGAGATGGCCGTCCTTGCTCTGCGGCTGAAGCCAGAGCCCACACGTGCTCTGTTGCTGAAAGCACTGGGCAGGAACCCAGGACCCTAAATTTGCCTGCTTACTGCTGCTTCTGTCCACAAGTGCTGCCACAAGCAGGAAAATAAGGACTTCTTCCCCCTTCCACCCCTCGTCCAATCTCCCACCCAATGCCTCGCGTGGATCATGGGCAGGACTTTCGTCTAAGCTCTCAGGCAAGAGAATCTGGGAAATATCGTTTGCCGTCTTTCGATCCTCGGCGATTCAAAGGAGTTAGGAATGGGGCAGAGAGCCAACAGCCACATAACCAGAACAGCCCCTATGATTACTTTCCTTTTTTCATATAATTTGTCCCTCATGGAGAACTAGGCTTTACTCTTTTTATTCCCCAAATTCCGCTAAAAGCAAGCTGTTGTGTGCAGCACACTTTTTGGAAGGTTTTGTATAATTTACATAATAACAGGGGAGAAAAATCTCAAAATTAGGTACTAATTGTGACTGTTCCCACAAACCAAGGGGAAAAATACATGTAAACACTTTCATAAGGGTTCTCTCCTGGTCACACTCCAGGTTCCAGCCTTGTTTGTTTCCCCACGCGCAAAGTCCATCCAGCTCTGTTTCCTGCAGCCCCACATCTCCTCTTCCCCAGACTACATCCCATACTCCTCGCCCCCGCCTCCCAGTTCACTTCTGTCTCCTGGAAGTTTGCAGATCGGTCTTCACTTGACAGAGAAGTCCAGCTTCCTTGTTTTCTCACCCTTACCCATCAAAGTACTTTTAAAACTACAATATCCATCTACTCCAGAAATGAATTTTGCCGACTGCTCTAGATGGAAAAAGCAATTGCAGTCCATTTTTGTTTTAAATGTTCATTTCTTCTTTCAGTTATTCAAATGATCTTTCTTTAATTCAGTTTTCATAACGTCAAGCCTCTTCTCATTTGCTGCAAATGTTACCTTGCCCTTTACTGTAGGGTCCCAAGCACTCAACTTTGTTTCATTACAGCAGACATTGCTGTAACCAAATGCATCCTTAGTTACACAGTAAAATAATGTTTACGTGTTGTTGAAGAGTTGGTGGCATACCAGTGAAAGTTTTAATCTGAAGTAGCAGATGACCACAAGCATGGTAGCAACTACAGTGAATAACACATTAGTTCTTTCTTTCAAGAAATTTCCAATCCCTGTCAGGAAAATAAGACCTATATACAAAAACTATAAAATGAAGCAAAACACTTCGAGATCTGTGATTTAGAAAAAAGCAAAGAACCATGGGAGTTTGGAAATGGCTTTGGTAGGAAGTGGCCTCAGAGCTAAACCTTGGAGGATGGGTTTGGACAGACAATGAGAGGGAGGGAAAGGCAAGTGCAGGTGGAAGGGGGCCATAAGAGGGGACTTGGAAGCACAAGAATGCAACCACCTCTGAGAAACTGTATGATTTGCAAGTATCTTCTCCCATTCAATAGTTTGCCGTTACGTTTGGTTGATGGTTTCCTTCACTACACAACATTTTTTTAGTTTGAGGTAATTCCATTTGTTTATTTTAGCTTTTTTGGTTCTTGCCTGAGAAAACTTGTCCAAAAACCATTGCTAAGATCAATATTAAAGAACTAACTGCCAGTGTTTTCTTCCAGGAATTTTATGATTTGGTGGGAATGCAAATTAGTGTAACCACTATGGAAAATAGTGTGAAAGTTCCTCAAAAAAAAATTTAAAATAGAGCTACCATATAATCCAGCAATTCCACTTCTGGATATTTATCCGAAGAAAATGAAAATACCAATTCAAAAAGATATATGCACCCCTATGTTCATTGCAACATTACTTACAATAGCCAAAATATGGAAGAAACCTAAGTATCCATTGATAGAAGAATGGATAAAGATATGGGATCTATATATAATGGAATGTTACTTAGCCCTAAAAATGAAATCTTGCCATTTTTGACCATATGGATGGATCTAGAGGGTATTATGCTAAGTGAAAGAAGTCAGACAGAGAAAGATAAATGCTGTCTGATTACACTTATGTGTGGAATCTAAAAAACAAAATGAGCAAAACAGAAACAGGCTAATAGGTGCAGGAAACAAACTGCTGATTACCAGATAGGGGCAGGTGACATAGATGAAGGGAATTAAGAGATACAAACTTTCAGTTATAAAATAAATGTTATCAGGATATAATCTACGGAAGAGGGAATATAGTCAATAATATAGTAACTTTGTATGATGACAATAGTGACTAGACTTGGGATCATTTCGTAATGTGTAAAAATACTGAATGAAAAAATTACTATGATGCACATCTGAAGCAAATAGGATATTGCATGTCAATTATACGTCAACAAAAAAGGAGCTGTGAGTAGTTAACATAAGAAAGTCTTAAAACTCTAATTGACCTAAATGACTTTTATTCCTACCTTCATGTGTTTCTAGAGGGTTAACAATCTCTATCTTAGTGATAAGCCACAAATCTAGATGGATTGCTTTATTCTCATCTATCTCCTTCAGATTTAAGAGGTGGAAGATTAAACACTTGTTCATATAGATGCAGACTATTTGCAAAATACCTAGGAACCCTCTGGGGGCGGAACTAGGGTGCTAAAGCAAGCAGGGTTCACCTATGAATCTGGGTCAGGTTGAAGAGGAAAAACCCTGGGATACTTAAGATGCTTCATTTCTCTTTAGTGTTAGTAATTAGTTCATCTTAACTTTCTCATATTTGGCCCTATAAATCATCCTTACTGTTTTTCATTGACTTCCCATCTTCCTAAAATTGATTAGGTGGACTCTGCTTTCTTCGGTGTTTCCAGCCTTATTTTTTTTAATTTGATAATTTGTTTGATATCATATCCTGATATCCATTTCTCATCTAACATGCTGTTTCCAAATAAAGATTCGTGACTGCTTTCCTCCTTTTGGTAGTTCTTTCTTTCTTTCTTTCTTTTAGATTTTATTTATTTATTTGACAGAGATCACAAGTAGGCAGAGAGGCAGGCAGAGAGAGAGGAGGAAGCAGGCTCCCTGCCGAGCAGAGAGCCCCATGCGGCCAGATCCCAGGACCCTGGGATCATGACCTGAGCCCAAGGCAGAGGCTTTAACCCATTGAGCCACCCAGGTGCCCCCCTCCTTTTGGTAGTTCTTAATGCTGGGTGGTATTACCCCCCACAGAAGGTATATGGAAATGGAAATGTGTAGTGGTTTGTGTTGTCACAATGACTGCAGGGTAGCAATAGCACTTGGTGGGGGTAGGGAGCAAGGGCAGGAATGCTAAAATTTCTACAACTGGGGGATATTCTGACAGAATAGATTTCTCATCTAAGAAGCTAATAGTCTACTTGCTTCTTTATATCTTTTAAAAAAGATTTTATTTATTTATTTGACAGAGAGAGAAAAATCACAAGTAGGCAGAGAGGCAGGCAGAGAGAAAAGGGGAAGCAGGCTCCCTGCTGAGCAGAGAGCCCAATGCTATGCATGGCTGGATCCCAGGACCCTGAGATCAAGACCTGAGCCAAAGGCAGAGGCTTACCCCACTGAGCCACCCAGACGCCCCTTGATGTCTTTATTTGTAAGTGTATTACAGAGCCCCAAGCACTTCAGCAGAATGGACCAAATTATTTCCCTTAGCAGCTTACCATCATGCCTTGTGTATTTTTTTTTTTTATGAGGAGCGGAGAGGAGCTAACAGATTTATTGTTTTGGTCCAGGAAGGCAGAAATTCAGACCTAGATCCCCAATGAATCACTCCCTGCTCAACATGCTGTTCCCTCCCATAAGGTAATAGGAATTTTGCAAATTGTCTTTATCCATCATCACCCTGCTCCCTCCCTGCCCCCTTACCCCTTGAGGTCGGAGAAAGCATGATACACAGAAAGAACCATAGCAAAATGGAGGCCAAAATAGCACTTCATAAATGACTGAACAAATGCCTGATATGTCAAGGAGAGTTTTTATTAAAAGTTCAGATTGGCGATTAAAGTTTATATGCAGTGGCCTATGCTGAGCTTTCTACTCCTATTCCACTCCCATACACAAAGACATAACTTTCCAAGGGGCTGACTTGAGGAAGAAAGGAAAAGGAGAGATATTGGCTATGTAGCTAAGGTAAGTTTCAGTTTAATTTATTAAGTTGGTCTCATTTATCAGCCTGAGACAAATGTAGAAGGAATCAGAAAAAAAAGAGGGGCGCCTGGGTGGCTCAGTGGGTTAAGGCCTCTGCCTTCGGCTCAGGTCAAGATCCCAGGGTCCTGGGATCGAGCCCCACATTGGGCTCTCTGCTAGGCGGGGAGCCTGCTTCCTCCTCTAGCTGCCTGCCTCTCTGCGTACTTGTGATCTCTGTCTGTCAAATAAATAAAATCTTAAAAAAAAAAAAAGAAATGGAAAAAGAAAGAAATCCAGAGACACGGGTCCCATCCAGTCTACATCCCAGAGAGAGATGAGAAAGAAAGAATATACAAGAAGGTAAACAAGGCTGAATTCCTACTTCTAGGGGTAGAGCTTCCTAACACTGTAGTAATTCTGCTCAGTAGGAAACCATGATCTAAAGAATGAATTTGTTTCTTGAGATTTCATTTTATTTCTTCTTTCTGGGAGACAGAGAACCAAGAAGTGGGTTGGCAGAAATAGGCCTTGGAAGATGAATGGAAGAAATTTCATGCCCTATATCTTAAGCCTTTATGTACTTTTTGGTCAAAGGCAGTCATATATAGTGTTATAGGGAATCTTGAACTGAAATTTGGCTTGGAGGTGTGAGATGCATTCTGGGGCAAAAAAATGAATCCATATGAAAAATTATAAATGATGGGTATAGTGAGGAAGAGAAAGGTTGACGATCTAGGTATAGAATTGGCAATATTTGGTTACAAAGCAGTTGCAGAAACTGGGGAGAGGAGGGAGTTGAGCTGATTACCATTTTTCAGAGCAACTGTTCACTAAAATGCAAAAGATAGGGTGGGGCATGTTTGGGGCAAGGAAAATTCTTTCTGGTAGTATCTTTTTTTTTTTAAGATTTTTTTATTTTTTATTTATTTGTCAGAGAGAGCGAGCGAGAGAGCGAGCACAGGCAGACAGAGTGGCAGGCAGAGTGGCAGGCAGAGGCAGAGAGAGAAGTAGGCTCCCTGCCAAGCAAGGAGCTCCATGCGGGACTCGATCCCAGGACGCTGGGATCATGACCTGAGCCGAAGGCAGCCGCTTAACCAACTGAGCCACCCAGGCGTCCCTCTTTCTGGTAGTATCTTAAATCTGGATGAAGTGAGGTATCCAGATGAAGATAACCAGGAGGCTGTTGGTATATGGGTCAGGTACTCAGTAAAGAAATCTACACCATTTATTTCCTTGTAACACTAAACTCCTGTTTATTCTTCAGGGCCCAACTCAAATGCTTGCTTTTACTAACCTATATAGGGCAGAATTCCATGTAATTGCTCCCAACACACTTTATACACGTTTGACAAAGCATTTATCAGATTTTTTCATGCCTAATCATTCTCCTGTTACATAAAATCCTAGATCATTATTTATACATCTTTACATCCCCAATACTTTGCACAACCTAAATAATGCTTATTGAAATAAAATTAATACTTTCTTACATGGTTGAGACTGTTCTGTGATATTTGGTATATGCATGATACTTGAGACAACTGGTAGGTTGGTAAACTAGTCAGTAATCTAGTCATTGGCCTTCCTTTAGTTCTTTGAACAAACCAGACTGACTCTTATTTTAGACCTTGGCAATAACTGTTCCCTCTATCTGGTATGCCATTACAACAGTTCTTCCTATTGCTATTCCTTATTTCCATAGGCTCTCCTCAGAGAGACACTCCAATCTAAAGGAATGTCAACTCACGCATAACCATTTAGCCTGTCACTATGTTTCTCTTTCTTCATTGCACCTATCACTGTCTGATATATTTATTTGCTCATTGTCTGCTCCCATAGACTGTTAGGTCCATGAAAGCACAGAGCTCCTCTGTCCTATGCACCACTAGACACCTAGTGCCTAGAACAAGTAGGCCCCCAATAAATATTTATTGACTGAATAAAGGAAGGAGGTCAGCACCAAGGAACACAAGAGAGGTTGCAATAAACGTTTGCAAAAAATAATAATAATAATTAAAAAAACCACACACACACACAATCTCTCACACACACACACACCCCTTTGAATTTACTCTAATTTGATTTGCACATGGGGAAATACAGAGTCATGTGGTAAGTGACCACATCTTTGTGGATTTTTTTTTTCTCTACCTAGTTTTTTCATTTTAGTGAATCCTGAAGCAAAAACTCAAAGATCCCGCTGTCCTTTATTTTCACAGCCCTGTTGCTTTGGACAACTTCAGTGATGACAGACAGAATTCTTTCTAGCAGCTCTTTATTGAAGATTTTATCTTATTTAGTGCTGGCCATGAATATGAAAAAAAAACCAGGAATGCCATGATTGTGGTTCAAGAATCCCCTCTAAAGTAACAGGAAAACAGAACATCTGAAAGAACCATATGTGGTACAATCCTTGCTGCCTGCAGAAAGATGTGACCAAGACTCTGTAACACCCTGACTGCACAGTTTGTAAATTGCCTAGTTAAGTCTGGACTCAAACTGTGTTACCCACTTTTAAACTGTGTTAAATTTCTTAATACTTCAGAGTTACTAGGGTGAGCCCATTTACTGTGACAAAAGGATTACCTTTAAGTTGGTCTTTTACTTTAAGTAAGTAATATTTCTTCTTTAATGATTCTAACAAAAGAGGGCTATAGTTTATTACCTATGAACGAGAAAAAGAGGACTCTAAGGCATCCTGGATTCTGAGAGGAGACACCATGAGTACATGTGCCTTGCAGCCATAGCAGGTCAGGAGGTGGAGATAATTAGGATGATGGGGGCCTAGAAACACCCATGTCAGATCGTGAATACCTATTCATAAGTTGATCCAAACGTTTCGTATGGCATTTTTAAAAGGATCAATATTTCTCCTAATTTGCATTATTAAAGAAAGATTTACCTTTCTGAATAATCATTTTAAAATTAGTCCTCATCAAACGGTTTCACAATCATGGCATTAGCTATTAAAGAGTGACTTTTAAAAGTACCAAAAGGATATTTCCTTTCCAATTGCATCCATTTTTATTCATTTGCCCATGTTAGAAGGTCTTTCTTTAACACTTTTTCATATTATTTTTGCCAATAGGGACTAACATTTTCTCCTGTCTTTTGAGTGTGTGTGTGTGTGTGTGTGTGTGTATGCTATTTCATCCCCATCTTCATCTGGAAGGTCAGGTCTACAACAGCAACAGTTCTTGAAATTTGTCTCCATCTCCCACATTTCATTCTTTAAGGATCTCTTGAGATTTTTGGCATCTGTGCTCCACTTAATTTTGTTTTAGAATCTTTAACTAGTGGCCTAGTCCCAAAAGACCCATCAGACTTCACATGTCTTTACTGACAAATAGACATTGGATTTCTCATTGATTTTAGTGATCTCTTGGGAGGTGGGCTCCCTGAAGGCAGCACTTTACTTGCGCTGAAAAAGGCACAATAAAGGGATATGGAAAGGTATATCTGAATTTTAAAACTAGCCACAAAACTGACATTGGGTCAGTACTCTTCATAGAAATGACTCCACTTTATATACAAAGTGGCATTATTTTATTCTTTACAATAATATCCAAGAGAATTTTGCTGTTATTTACATTCAGTCTTCTGTCTTTAAGTCAAATAATTCATGCAGGAGGGGTTCTTGGAAAAGAACTTCCTTTGTATCCTATGGATAGAAATCCTATAGATAGGGTTTCTTTGGGGACTCTATAATCACTTCTTTGGAGGTCTTCAGTTACATCTCCTTAAGAAGCATCAGGGAGACAATAGGCAACTACAAAATAATTTTGTTCTTTTTTTTTTTTTTCCCCGAAACTGCCAGCTACTTATCCTTTGTATTTTCTTATCCCTACAACTCTCTGTGCCTTACTTCTGAATCAAACTTCTTTCCCAAACCTTTCCACTGTGACATCTGAAAATCTCTTTGCAGGACAGTCACTCCATTTTGTTATTTTAATTAAAAATCAATTTCCTCTATGGACTCAGTGCTTCCCTTGATAGGTACTCAAGTGGAGGCTGACCATTTTTCCAAAAGCTAGATTATCACAGAATTTAAAAACGGTCTTGCATGCTTTTAGTTCGACATTGCCTATTCCAAATCATTTCAAGTCATTGCTCCTCAGGTTTGTGTGAAGACCTTCTTTGAGGATCTTTCCATCCAGTTGTAGTCATATTCGAACAACCACTACCACATTAATTTCCAGGACTTCCTCTCTTCCCAAATCCCCATCATTGTTTTACTTGCCTTCCCTTCAATTCCCATGTGATTAACTCATCTAACGTCTTAACCTCATATGTTCTTGATTCCCTAGGCTTTGACAACCTGTACTTCTTGAATTCAGCCTCCCACCACCTGTATCCTAGAAATTTTTATCACCCCAACTGCTCTATCTTAAAATTCACAAGCTTTAGTATCCTTACTCTCTGATTCTTATTTTGATCTTTGAAAATATCTTATTCCTTACTTCTATTTAACTTCCTCTCTGAGCTGAGAATGATCTTTTTCCTATTTTCCAAATTTATCAACTGTTCCTGTCTTAACTTTCTTATTTGACTAAATCAATATAATACCTGATACAACCATGCTTAAGCTAATATCTTTAGCTTTCTTTACCATCTGACATGAAATGCCTGGAAGAGTCTTAATCCTGCATGGATACATTGTCAATGTTTCCCCTCCTATACTCAAACTGTCAGATACTGCTGGGGAGCATCCAGCAGCCAAGAAACCAATGCTAACTGCAAATATACAAACTCTGATCTCAGCGGCATCCTCAGGAATGACAATAATCTTTGCATGTGATCCTATTCTGCTTCTTTTCCCACTCCCATTCTCTCTTTTTAAAAAAACATTTTTTTAAAAAGATTTTATTTATTTATTGAGAGAGAGAGCAAGCGCACACAAATGAACTTGCAAACCAGGAAGTAAATTATTATATGTTCTCAACTTCCTAGTTTTACCTTCAGTCCAGAATAATACTTACTCCAAAAAGGTAATGGGAATCTTGGTGTGAGAGTTCTCTGCTCTGTGAGATTCTTCCCAGGGACTTTTTTTCACTTTTAATAGATACTTAATTAAGCCAGTCATATTAATTATAAGATACAGCTTTGGTTGATATGTTACATGTTTAACAGTATGTTCGCAAGATGGAAGTTTGTTTCTTTTTCACTTAATGGGAATGTAATGGATAGTTTCAGAAAACCGAAGAATCTTACTGAAGAAACCATGATTGGGAGCTTCATAAGAATTTTGCTCCTAAACCTGTGCTCTTACTATATACTTACTGTTTGGCTCTTCAGAGGACCTGTTATTCATTTTCCAAATAATTCATATTTTAATGTACTTACATAGGTAGTTTACATAAAGGTATTTCTAGAAATCATGATCATTTTCAATCTGTCACATGATTCTCTATGGTTTAATTTCTGTGAAAAACAATTAAGCCAGTCTGGACCCTATATAATGACCTCTAATTTTGTAGATCTCTAACTTGTTCACATTTTCTATGGTTCTTCATCTATAGCATCTTCCAATATTTGTTTGAGTTCAAGAGCCTACAAATACAGAGTGTTTGGAATGTGCAATAAACAAGTATGAAAAGAGGAGGGTGGCAGTTGACACAAGAAGTTGTAACACACAGTGTTCTCAAACACACCACCTTGGTTGCCTTCTCGCACTACTTTCATATCTCATAATTCAAAATTCCGGGGAGCGGGACGCCTGGGTGGCTCAGTTGGTTGAGCAGCTGCCTTTGGCTCGGGTCATGATCCCAGCATCCTGGGATCGAGTCCCACATCGGGCTCCTTGCTCAGCAGGGAGTCTGCTTCTCCCTCTGCCTCTTCCTGCCACTCTGTCTGCCTGTGCTCACTCTGTCTGACAAATAAATAAATAAAATCTTAAAAAAAAAATTCTGGGGAGCTGTCTCTGGCATATCTCTTCTCATCATAAATACATATAACCAATATATCAGGCAATACCAAATATTTTAAAAAATGAAATAATGAATGTCCTCAGAATTGTGGCAGCTTCAACTTGAAGAGTGTATATATAAAAATATATATTATACAGATCTATAAGCATACATTATATATACATTATATGTATATACAAATATACATTATATATGTCTATAAATAAATATATATTTTTTTATCCCAAGGCCATAAGTTTATGAACTGATTTTTAAAATTCACATAATTTTTTAATGTTACACTGGTCTGTGATCACTTGTTTTATTTATATAGAATCTGAGTCATGTTCAAAAAGACTGCTCAGTTTTAATTTTTTAATAAGGAGGAAAAAGTTTTAAATACTAGGTGAAGAAAACACAATGCATATCTGGAGTTTCTTTTTTTTGCCAGTTGTTACTTCTTAGTTATACTAATTTGCAGGCCATAAAAGTCAAAAAGGTATCATTCAATCATGCCCACGAAGTACTGAACATTCAGTTGTTCATTCATCCATTTCACACATTTCACGAGTGCCTACCAGGCACTGCAGAGCTACAGATGAAAGGAGAAGCAGCTTGCAGGCAAGTGAGAAGAACAATTACCATCCAGGTTCCAAGCGCTGCAGTGGAAGGAGGGAGGTGAGGGACGAATGCATTTTTGTTATGTCCTGGTTATTGTGGTTGATGTGACTCATAAAACTAACTCATTTAATTCTTATAACAACTTCCTGAAAAAAATATTATTAATTCCTAAAAACACTAAAATCCAGAGTGATTAAGTGACTCTCTCCAAGTCACAAAACCAATATGCAACAGATCCATAAATCCAAATCGGGCTTGTCTCACATCAGAGTTGCATCCTATCCACCACACCCAGTGACCTCCCTGGGCTTTGCAAGGTGCCACAGGTGCCAAGACCTTAACTCTGCTGAAGGAGACAGAGACACTTCCATGAAAATGGGACAGCTGGAGTCAAGTCTTGTGGCATAAGCATTAGCCATACAGGTAGATACGGTTGTGAAAGGCTTTCCAGACGATGGGAGGAGCACGTGAAAGACATAAAGCCTTATGATAAATGTCAAGTTTAGGGAACTGCAAGTACTTTAGCACAAAAAAGTCACTGTAGACTCTAGAGGCAGGCTGTGTAGAGTCAAATCTCAGCTGCTACACTTCTTAGATGTAGAACTTTGGCAAGTATTTAACCTCTCTTTTCTTAACTATAAAATATGGATAATAATAAGACCTACTTAATAAAGTTGTTGAGATTAAATGACATAATATATATGAAGTATTTTATGCAGTGGCTGAACCCCAGGGAGAGCTCCATGAATATTACATGTTCTGAAATAACTGGAATTATAATGTGGGAGGGAAATAGTAATAGAAGATATGTTTAGAGTTGAAAGGTCAAGGCCAGATCATGAAGTGCCTCCTTTTACATATAATTGGGAACATCATTGAGGATCTAAAGTTTGTGTTTATGTGTGTATTTGTTTTATATAAAACTAGTTCTAATTTATTTAAACATATCTTTGTGATGTCAGTGTGAAAAACAGATTAGGAGAAATGAGACCTGAATGAAGGAGGTTGACTCTGTAATTGATGCAATAATCTGATACCATAAGGATCTGAACAAACTTACTCAGTGGTAATGAAGAGGAACAATAGGCCTAAAAAATACTTGGGAAGTAGTATCATCAGGACCTGACTCACAGAGAACAGAAGTAGGCTGGAGGGGTTGGTGGTACCAATCACAGAGACATGCAATATAGGAGGAGAAGCAGGCTTTGGAAAAGGAGTTTTTATAGCAAAGCACCTCATGTCTTGTTAAAACAGTTAAAGAAGTTAATTTATTCAGTTGTAAAATACAGGTACTATTCTATTTGAAAGAGTGACCTGGAAAATTGTGCTTGAGGTTTAAAGTTAAAAAAGAATACTCCTATTATCAACTAATTTAGTCATGGAGAAAAAAAAAACACCTAAGCTAACATTTTATTGGATAAAACTAACAACTGGTTTAATATCATTCACATTCAACTTATATTTCATACCTCTCTCAACACAATAATTTTTAGGTAAGGTGTAAATTCACAAAAAGAGAATACACACAGAGATTAGATTATATTTATGATTTTATTAGTCAAGAAATTCAAAATTGGGTGTCGATATCAAGCAGGAGTAACTGCTGCATATCTCAGAATAGAGTCCCTTGTTTCCCAAAGTCCCCATGTGACCATATAAATGCAGATGACACTGTCTGACCAAGATAGGGTCTCACTAGATCTATAATGTTCTATTCTTGCTTTGTCAATGACTTGTACTTACCCTGGGTTTACCTATCTAAGGAGGAATTACACTAACACTTTTTATATACTTCTATTTTTGGAAATATATAATGGCATAGCTATCTCCTCACCCTTACTCCGAATCAACAAAACAATTCTCTTAGGGGAAGCACGTTTTTACCATACTTCTAAGTCATTATAAGCATTGAACAAGTGGTAACTACCTATAATCAAGAGGACTATTACACACTTAGAGAATTTGATTGTAGGTATTTATTTTTATTTATTTATTTTTAAGATTTTATTTATTTATTTGACAGAGATCACAAGTAGTCAGAGAGGCAGGCAGAGAGAGTGAGGGAAGCAGGCTCCCCACCGAGCAGAGAGCCCAAAGTGGGGCTGGATCCCAGGACCCTGAGATCATGACCTGAGCTGAAGACAAAGGCTTTAACCCACTGAGCCACCCAGGCCCCCCTGAAGGTATTTATTTTTAAAACAAATCCTTTAGTTCTAACACATTAAGTCAACTGCTAGTTATCACCATCAAGGTCAGCTTTTTGGTGAGTAATAATATGTTTTGGAACATTTATAGACCTCTTGTTTCTTCTGGAACATTTATAGACCTCAATGCCTGTGTATTAAAAATTTTTTTGAACTTTAATTATCTTATAGAAAAAATTTCCAATAATATAGTAAGAATAAGTAGAATATTAAATATTAATCTCATAATCATTGATCAAGATGTTAATGTATGAAAATTAATACTCTGTTAGGGTATTAACATTTATCCTTCATAGTTTCAATTAAAGGGTATGACTAAAAGAAAGCTATTACATTGTTCAACCACAAGGACTGCACAGAGCAACTTCAGCACCAGGGATAGTAATCCTGCTGGATAACACTGAAAGCCATGATACAGATGAATAAAGGCTAAGGGTCTAAATTCAAATTACTTGCAAGGTTTATATGAGTGAGTATGACATGATAGTTAAGAGCATAAGCACAGGGAAAGATTCCATAAAAATTTTTTGTTGTTTGTGCTGTTATTTTTGTTCTGTGTGAAGTTGATGCAATAAAAAGATAGTTACATTTCTTCTTAGGTACAGACAACAATAAAATATGGAAAATTAATAACCTTAAATATTTCTTGTCTCATACATGTTAATTTAAAATAAAGCACAATGGATCACCATTTCTTGATATTAGCAAAATATAAGAAAGAAAAACATAAAAATTATTAATTAAAATTCGATTTGCAATTGCAAATTTGCAATTGCATTGCAAAAGGAAAAAAAAAAAGAAAGCACAAAATTTTAAAGAAATATTATCTTCCCAAACATAGTCATAAGGTTCCTGTGTATTATAAATTCTCATGAATTTTCATTGGTATATTTTCCCTGCGTGCTCTGAAGAATAAAGCAATTAGTGAACTGTTGATGAACTATAATATATTATTTGATATTATATGCATTTTTAATGAGGGTAAAAAACCACCAAAAGCTCTAGAAAGTTAAAGTATACTAGTAATCTACATAAATTATCAAGAGGTGTTAATGCCAACCCCACGAATAACTGCAAATTCATGCATTTTTTTAAAGATGTAATTGTTCCGAAAAAGTTGGTCAATTTGGAAAAAAGCCATTAATATATAAATAAGTATATTTAAATTAGTACATATTCATCATTAGAAGCTAAGTAATCTGGGTTTTGGACAATTTTGTACATGGCTATTTATTTGTTTATATGCCAACAACAATATAAAAAAAATTTGAGGCCACCAACACCCAACATATTTGTAATGGGTGGATTCACATATATGTTGATATATCATGGTTATTATATCAATTTATAGTTAATTGGCATCTAAGAATGATACTGGACCTGGGAAATTAGTACTAAAAAACCCAGTTACCAGGAGTACATAATGGAATGGCCAGAATTCAGTAAACACACAAGTGTATAAACCAAAGATTCATTAACCCAACAGTCTAGAAAATTTCCCACAAACTGAGGGGCACAAAGTTTTGGGGAGAACAAGTGCACAATATTTGCAGAAAAAACTTGATACTGAGCCTGACCCCTTCCTGGCATGCCATTTCTCCAACATGATGAGAACCAATATTCAGTGCGTCTGGCCTGAAGTTCATTGGTGATCACGTCAAACATCTAACTAGTCACAGTGGCTGGTCGCTATTGAATACAGAGATAGAGATACCTGATGTCAATAATTTGTCCTTATACACAAGGGGACAAGAGTTTTGCCTAGCATTCACAAGCACAGTGTTACAGTGTAATTTATCTATCAACTACCTTTTGCCAATAAGTTAGTAAACTTGGGACATGGAAAATGAGCAGATCAGCAAGTTCAATTTGAAATGAAACCGTACATATTGAGCATCTAGTAATGAGAGCATGAATCACTAATTTATAGGGTTGTTTGCCTTTCAAAATATTTTGTAGTTTCATGAAAACATGATGCAAATCCCAAAGGAAATTTATTTAGAAATTTTACAAAGCTTTACCTTACTGTTCAATTAGAAAATGGATTATAAGGGGGCACCTTGATATGTTCTTGAAGATTTGTGGTTGCTTTGACTCTCCTTTTCAAGTTGCCCCAACTGTAGCTTGTCTCACGTTTTGATTCCTAATCATTTGATTCCTGACTACTAGCTCTGGGCACTGAGCCTCTCTATCCTCCTTTTAACTCTCCCCACAGTTTGTCAGATACTTTATTAACATCAGTTTCCTGCTCTGAGTCCACAGTCATTACTCACTACTTCCTGCATTGCCAGAACTGAAAGAGTAGTATTCATTCCAGATTGCTGACAGAATGAATGCTATTGTTTTCTCTGTAATACTCTACTTTTCAAAGCATGATCACGATTTATCTCATTCATTCTTACAACAGTGTTATTGTAGAACAAGAGTTATTCATTCCCATTTTATTGGTAAGAAAACTGAGACTTAAAGAGCCCAAATAGTTTGCTTAGTACTAAATAGTGAGTATTCAATAATGTGAATGCTAATTTTAAGGAATTTAACCTTCCTCAAAATTCATGTCTTTCGGAATTTAACAGCCATATAGAGGAATGACTTTATTCTGATTTAAAGTCTTTGATCTTCTTTCTTTAACCGTTGAGATAAGCAATTATTGTATTGGGTTGTTGAATTTATTGAATTATTAAATTTCTGCCTTTTCTTTCCTCCTTTCCTTTATCTAAACATTTATTGAGTACTTACCATGTATCAGCCAATAATCACAGTACACTGCTGAAGATTTTAAAGAAAAGATGAAGTCCTGCCTTCAAGTAGCTGCCAATCCAATGAGGAAAAAACACATAAGAGAGTGCGTGGATGGCTCAGCCCGTTAAGCATCTGCCTTTGGCTCAGGTCATGATCCAAAAGTCCTGGGATCCAGTCCAGCAAAGGGCTCCCTGCTCAGCGAGAAGCCTGCTTCTCTCTCTCCCTCTGCCTGCCCATCTACCTGCTTATGCTCCCTCTCTCTCGGTCTCGGTCAAAACAAAAAACAAAAAAAACAAAAAAAACCCCCACATAATAAATGACTACACCACCATATATTTTTAATATGAAAATAATTACCGTATTAAAATATCATCTTATGTTAAAATATCATATCAACATAAGTTTTGCTAATTTATTATCTGTGTTCTTTATTAGAATGTAAGCACCATGAGGACAGGGACTTTGTCTTATTCATTACTATATTTCTGGTGCCTTAGAACTATCCATGGCTTGGAGAACACAATAGATATGTGTAGTAAGGAAGAAGATGTTTCTTTTCTTTTAGGCCTTAAAAAAATAATTAATCATATTATACTTCTAGGGATTGAAGACTATTAAATACACAAATTCAATGTAGTTCTCCTAAAGTTTTGGTTCTTTTAAGTAGAATTTCTTTTTTAAGTTTTTTGTCTTTTTCAAACAGACCATTTGAGTCATATTATTTAATAGATTATACAATCTTTTATTTTTTATTATTTTAAAAAATATTTTATTTATTTATTTTACAGAGAGAGAGAGAGAGATCACAAGCAGGCAGAAAGACAGGCAGAGAGAGGGGGAAGCAGGTTCCCTGCTGAGCAGAGAGCCCAATGTGGAGCTGGATCCCAGGACCCTGAGACCATGATCTGAGCCGAAGGCAAAGGCATTAATCCACTGAGCCACCCAGGCTCCCCTAGATATACAATCTTTTAAATATAGACTACCTTTCATTTATTTAATGAGAAATATGTACTGCTAGAAATATATAATGTCTCCTTGAAGTCGTCCTATTTCATGGTTTCATTATTTGAGACTCTTTAGAATGCTTTTAACTTAAAAGTGAATTTGTAAAGAAATTACAGAGTTGCTACTTGTTTATGTAATAATATTGGAGAATTAAGTTCTTATTCAATGATTAGTCTATATGACATTTCATTTTCTCTTAATGCTTATTGAGTAGTAGATGGCCAAAAAACTCAAAGGATTGATGTTTCAATTATATTCACTATTTTACGTTTATAGTTGTGGTGTTCTAACTTCCACTACATCTCTGCTCTTACTGTGTTCTGTTTTATAGGTGATTATATTTCCTTTGGCATTTCCCTTATTTAAACGTCAAATAGATTACATTTTACAATTCCAGAGTACCGAAACCATGTCTCCCTAGTAAGCTTTCAAAATAATTAACAGTATTGTTTACTTGAGAAAAGCTAATATATGTTTTACATTGATTCAATGTAACACATTTTCAGTTTAGGCATTAGTGGAGGTATTGAGACAATAAAAGGCATTTTGAATTTTATAAATATTCTGAGTTAGGACAATTCCAAAGGACTAATAGATAGGATAAAGAAAGTAGAATTATAGAAATATCCAGTCAATTTACATTTTAATACCTGGAAGCTATATGGAAGCTATATGGAACCTTAGTAATAGCTAAGTTTACAGCATATGGGATGCCTGGGTGGCTCAAATGGTTAGGCGTCTGCCTTTGGCTCAGGTCATGATCTTGGGGTCCTAGGATCGAGCCCCAACAGGCTCCCTGTTCAGTGGGGAGCCTGCTTCTCTCTCTGTCTCTCTCTCTGTCTCTCATGAATAAATAAAATCTTTTGAAAAAATTAAAAAAAAATTTAAAAGAAGTAGTTTATGGCATATGCTTAATGCCAGTAGTGGTGTGGGTTCCTGCCAATGTTAAAATTAAACACACACACCTGAGAAATAATTTGTAAAAATTAACCCCATGAAGTTCCACTGTCCCTTAAAAAAATAAAAGTAAGGAAGAAACTCTGTCTTGGCCAGAACTTAAAGTACTAAACTTTATTTACAAAAAAATCAATAACACAAAAGTTCAATGAAAATGAAAGGTAGAGAAAATCAGATATTGAAACAACAGAACAAAAGTGTAGTTTAAAACCTCAGGTGCATTTTGGTCAACTTTTGGTCAACTTTTAGTCAACTGTTTTCTATGGATTAGTAAATTTTAAAGGATTATTTTGCTATTAATATTTGCTTATTCTTTTGACTTTTTTTACTTTTATAAGGGCTCAGAGAAAAAAATCCCATTTTGTAATATGTCTCCTCTAGTGTGGAGTGAAAAAAAAACAGTGAAAAACAAAGAAAAAATACATAGCTAATTCAGCTTAATATTTTTAGCAGAGATAAAAGACTCAAGTTTGAGACACAAAATTCTTAAGAGCCTTACAAAATAAACAAATATAGCATATATACTATATATATCTTTCTCTGTGTGTATGCATATATATATTTATCTATTAAAAAAAACTAAAGAAGATAATGTTGTCCTATCCCCTCTCTGAAGAAAGGGAAGTCAGATCAATGAATAAAGAGATACAAGTGGATATTAGTGTACTGAATTATATAATCTGAACACTCACAAAATGCTGTCTTTTTGTGTTAATAGAGAAGCACAACTTCTATCATCTGTTGAGTACTTATTACAGACATTGTTTTAAGTGGTTTATATGTTTTATCTCTTTAAATCTTCCAGGCAATACATATGTGACTGATTTTACAGGTGCAGAAATGGGTTCAAAAGCAATTTGTCTGGATTTGAACCCAATCTATCTGATTTCAAAACCATTCCTTTAGCCACTATCCCATACTGCAAAGGATTATTTGGGATTAGGGTGGGAATGGTGAAACAATAAACAATGTTTGGGAGAAATGCTGTACTATACAAGGTAACCATGTGAGCCTTCTGTTGTGCTTACGAAAGAAAGATAAAGCGATATGAATTATGAGGGCAAATCATGTGGCCATGACCTCAATGTGCTGCTGAATGTGACTAGCCCTGAAACCCGCTGTTATATCTTCTTGCTGCTGCTAAATAAATCAGGCTGAGTCTGTTTTCATTAAACAAAGACACTAGTGATAAAGCTGTGGCCAACATATGGCATTCCATCTACTTCTTACAAGCATAGATTAACAAAGAGAAAGTTTAATATATACATTCATGCACACTTAACAGATACTCAAATGCTAAATGTGATTAAGCTTCTGGATCACTTAATATATCCTTTAACCTTATGATCATGTGATTTAATAATTGTTTTCACATCAACAACAAAGAGGCTATATACAATGTATATCTCCAATTCCATAAGATTAAACTCTCAAGAAGTGAAAGGAGATAAACGGTAGTCCCAGGAAATCAAACATAAATCTGAGAATGTCTCAATGTACTACCTGCTAATTGACCATTGAGGTAGTTGTTTCAAGCCATTCTTCCACTGGTTATTCCATAGCTGCTGGCACCAATATAGAAAGGCTGTAATCCAAAGTTTCATGCACCAGTACTGGGGTCTGAATGATTCTATACTCCATCTCCTGTTGAGCTAAAGTTTCCTAAAAATCTCTTACTTTGAAGAGATTCTATTAATGAGAACTATTCTAAAGGACTCTTGGACATTTACTCATAACATCCTTTTCCTGCTTCTACCCAGAGTATATGTTTTGCATTATAAATATAGATATATGATAATACTTTCAATAGAGACTAGGAGATTGAGATTGAGACACATAACAAATTCTTTGCCAGAAAAGCATAATAAAGAGTGATATATTAATGGGACTATGAAATTAAGTTTAGGTTAATCTTAATGAATACAATTAAAAATAATTTATTTACCCTAAGCAATTTTTGTCTCAAATTAAAGTGATTCCCAAGAAACAGAAAGGCTAATGGAGTTGTTTGTTTGTTTTTTTGTTTGTTTGTTTTAAATCTTCATAGACATAGAGATATAAAACCAGACTGACTCGGGAGATCACCTCTCGGTGGGTAGCTTTCACCAAAACATGCAAAAACGTGATGACTTTGTTCTTTTAAAATAAACTCCCCCAATCTCATTATCTTTCATTTGGTAAATTTGGTAGAAAGGAACTACTGGCCTCAGTCCAGGTCCCAATATAAGCCATGTGGATTAGTGAATACACCTGAAGCCTTGGCCAGCTATACCCTGGGGGATCAAACCCCAGTTTTGTCACTTGAAGTATGACTTTGCACAACTGACAATCTCTTTTCACATTAGCTTCCTCATTTGAAAAATGGGAACAATAAGACCTTACTTGCAGGACTGTAGTCAGGAATAGAAATAGTACATGTAGAAGTACATAGGATAGGAGATGAACAGTCTGTGACAGCTATAATGGTTGACAACAATCAACCATAAACTCCATCTTTAATGTATGTTCAATGTTTATTAGTATGAAAATAATTACATGTATTCTTTAAAATTTTTTCTCAGTGAAGGGAGTACAGGTGGCTATATATATTGTCATGTGAATTTCTTATCTTTGGAAAATGACACAGAGAAGACAGAAACTATTAATTTATCAAATGAAAATTTGTCAACCTAGTCTACTTGAAAACAACAGTAAAAAAGCCAGAATCGTTTTTTTTTTGTTGTTGTTGTTGTTGTTTTTTAATGCTGGAAATGGGTACCAATTTCAGGTCACTTTCACCTAGGTGGTATTTTGAAATGTATTCATGAAGGTGGCATTTAAGCTGGAAGGAATTTCAATAGGAGGGGAGAGGAGGACAGGGCTATAGATAGAAGGAAGAACATAAGTAAGGCACCAAGATAGGAAAGCACAATTTATTAATTGGAAACCGAGTGATTCAGTTTGGCTAAGCCTTGTTTCCCAACCTGGGGACCTCAGAGTTACTGAAAGTGGTCCATGAATACTTATATACATCAGGTATTGTTTATGGACAAATACCAAACACATTTATGTTGCATGTATGTATATTAGTTTCTGTAACTTTTGTTACCATAGACGAGGTGGTTGAAAATAACAAATTTATTCTCTCACAGTTCTGGAATCTAGAAGTCCAAAATCAAGGTATCAACATGGTCATGCTTTTCTTGAAGGCTCTAGAAAAGAATATTGCCTCTCTTTGTCTGACTTACTTCACTTAGCATAATACCCTTTAGGTCCATCCATGTTGTCACAAATAGCAAGATTTCTTTATTTTTTAGGGTAGAGTAATATTCTATTAGATAGACAGACAGATATCATACTCTCTTTACCCATTCGTCTATAGATGGATGTTTGTATTGCCTCCATATCCTGGCTTTGTAAATAATTCCACAATAAACATAGGGGTGCATATATCTTTTTGAATGTGTTTTTGTTTCCTTTGAGTAAATTCCCAGTAATAGAACTACTAGATCATATGGTATTTCCATTTTTAATTTTTTAAGGAATCTCCATACTGTTTTCCATATCTGAGAAAGATAAATTATCATTTGATTTTACTTATATGTGGAATCTAAAAAACAAAACAAAGGAACAAACAAACAAAACCAACAGACTTAAATACAGAAAACAAACTGTGGTTGCCATAGGGGAGGTAAATGGGGAAATGGGTGAAATAGGTAAAGGGGATTAAGAGGTTCAAACTTAGAGTTATAAAATAAGTAAGTCACAGAGATGAAAAGTACAGCATAGGGAATATAGTCAATAATATTATAATAATGTTGTATGGTGAAAGATGGTGACTACACTTACTATGGTAGCAGAGTAATGTATAAAATTGTCAAATTGCTATGTTGTATACCTGAAACAGATATAACATAGTATGTCAAGTACACTTCAATTAAAAAAAAAAAAAAGTCCTTCTTTGTCTCTTCCTAGCTTCTGGTGGTTGCCAGCAGTCCTCAGATTTCCTAGGCTCAGAGGAGCATAACTTCAATCTCTGCCTCTGTCTTTTCATCGCCTTTTTTCCTGTGTCTGTCTTCACATCATCATCCTTCTGTGTGCCTGTTTGGCTGTGTATCTCTTTCCCTTTTTTTATAAGAATACCAGTCATATTTGGTTAAAGGCCTACCTAATCCCAGTATAACCTCATTTGAATTAGATAGGATCTACAAAGGCCTTATTTCCAAACAAGGTCACATACCCAGATCCCAGGGCAGGACTTGAGCATATTTTGTAGGAGGGAGGAGGACACAATTCAACCCATAACACAGTGTGTGTGTGTGTGTGTTTGTGTGTGCGTGCGCATGTGTGTGTGTGTGTGTATTCAAATATATATAATTATTATGATTTTTAAAAAGCAGAAATTATCTAAATAACATTATTGAATTATTATAGCTTTTTAATACCATCTTTTTCTCAATGGATATTCAAATAATAAATCTCTCTGGGAAGAGTCCAGGAGTCCACAATTTTTTTTCATGATACAAAGAGTTGTACATACTTAAAAATGTTGAGAGCTATTGTTCTAAGTTTCCTGTCCAGAACAGAATGAGGTAAACTAGAAAGTAAGTTTAAGTATGGAGGGCCTTTGGTACTAAGTAAGATAAGGACTCTGGGCTTCATTTATTTGGTAAAGAGAATTATGGGTGATTTTTTGAGCAGATGACACATATGCACATAGACGTTACTGTGATTAATAAATTAAAAATTCTGACCACACCACTCTGTCCACCAAAGTGGAGCTTTAGGAAAATTACCATGTACAGGATGGACTGAAGAAGAGTGAATGTGGAGACAAGGAGAGCGTAGGAAGTGAGTAGGATCTCATTGAGGATAAAAAGAACGAGACACATGCTGGGCATATTGCCGAGGAAGAAGGGACAGAGGTATGACTAATCTGATGGTGAACACGTATGTGTGTGTGCATTTGTACGTATGTTTATGTGGGTATTTGAGGGTATACGTATGCAGTATGATGTTTGCATGCTTTTGAAATTCAATAGTACCTACTATTTCTGTACCACTCATTTGATACTTTTAATGTTTTGACTTTCTAATTGCATGTAAAACAATTTATTTCAGCTAGTTTACTTTCCTGTACACAGTAGGCCGTCAAATATTTGTTGGCTGGTAAGCATCAACATTTTAGCCATTCCAAATCCAGGTCAAATTTGTTAACAAATATTGAATTTCTATTTTGTGTGTGTGTTTTCTGCTCAGGACAAAAGCTAGTCATGTGAAAAAGATAGAACTAAGTAGCTAGAGGAACGTTGAAATTAAAATTTGGTGAAGAAACTGTAAAAAGGCACTTAGCTAGCCTACATGATTTCAAGTTCCCAAGGCAGGGCAAATTATATACATTGGTCCTGACAGAATCTGAAAATTAGATCATGTTGAACAACTCTCAGTGGTCTTGAAGAAGTCTTGAAGAAGTGCTGGAGGATTAAAGTGCCAAAGGGGAGGAAGAGGAGATAAATTCTTGAAAAACCACAGCAGGTAGCTGAATAATATCTGCAAGTGAGATTACAGAATGGTCCGTTCATTAGAAAAGGAAGCAGTAAGTCGTGTCATCACATTAAACACATTTTCTTGTTTATGATGTAGTTATTGGAAAAACTGATAATAATTCCTATCTCTTTATAGTTTTTACTTTAATTTCTCCCAGACACAGAGACAGTGAATCTGGATTTCAGCTAGCCAGTTGTTAAGTTCCCTTATGATACTCTTCTGCACAAGTTACAGTAACATGAGCTAGCTGTTAGCATAAGGTGGTAACTATTTAATAGTTGAAGGATTATACAAAACAGGTGCTTATAAACAACTTACATCAGTGATTTTCAAACTTTTGGTATGACTTACAGTCAAAGATGCATTTTACATGATTACCTAGTGAGCACACATGTACATATCTATGTGTATATATATGTATGTAATTAAAATAATAGATGCACTCTGATATTTTCCATTCTGTTTCACTAAACTGCTGTTTGCAACCTGCTAAATCTATTTCATGACTCACTAATGGGTTGAGGTCTATAGTTTGAAAAATGTAAACTGATTTCAATCAGAATGTTTCTAGTGACAAAACAGCTTTTGTATCCTGTTTCATCAAATATTTGGATGAAGATATATAAGGATTGTGCTAAAGTTTGCAGATAATATAATAATAAGACAAACTTTTTGCATGATAAAAATAGGATTAAGAAATTCCCAGCAAATTAAATTTAAATGGAAAATTAAACAGAAAAATGGAATAAGATAGAAATAGAATTAAATTAAACTTAAATATGTACATACAATTCTGCACTTTATATCTCAAAATCTACATGTGAGTGTTGCTGCTTAGCAGCAGCATGTCTACAACAAAACAATACAATAACAATGTAACAAAAATCTTGGTGTTTCATTTGATAAGAATTTTAAAATGAGGGGATTGGAACTGAAATTATTTGGGAATCTACAATATGCCAAACAGGAATCATTGGTGCATTAAATGAATCATTAGTGTCACATTGCTATAAAACCTAGAGCCAAACTAAACAGAATTGATTTGGGGTTACATTAACAGGAGTTATATTTATAAAAGTTGAGGTTTGGGTAAGAGTTACCTTCTATATTGTACTGGTCCAAACCTATTTACCTGAACACCTTTTCAGATAAAGTTTAGAGGATAGCTAGAAACATGTTCTTTAAAGAACAGGTTAAGGGAATGGGGATATTTAGCCTGGAGAATTGCTGTTTACATTCATTCATTTTTTTTTAACACCTTTATTCAATGGAAATTATAAGCCAGCCATGTTAGCAGCTGAAGACACAAAGAAAACCACAACATTGTGTTTTCCCACAGCCAATGAATGAAAACATTATTTACTGACCCTTGTTACTACATTAGTACCTTAAATGTATTAGTTCCTTTCATCCTTTAATCCTGTGAATCTCTACTTTGGGTTGGATAAACTATGGCTTTGAAGATAAGTCATTTGTCCAAGATTACACAGGTAAGTGGCTCAGGAACTGGAATCCAAACTCAGGTTCTATTATACCGAGCATGTATTCTCAATCACTATGCAATATTGCTTCTTGATATGTTATTTGCAATACCAAATCACTATATTGTACCCCCTGAAACTAATCTAACACTACATGTTAACTGTATGGGAATTAAAATTTAAAATATATTGCTTCTTAGAACTCAGATGCATGGGCTTCTTATCTTTGAAAAACTGCCCTTTGAAAATAGGGGTATGCATCTATTCAAGTAAAAATGTACACAAAATTAATATTCACCACATTCAATGGTTTTAATCTGGAGAGTTAAAAAAATGAACATTTTAGGTAGGTTCTATTATTATGTAACTGTCTTTTATTTAAAAAATATTGTTAATGCAAACACTAAGCTATTTGTACATTTATAGGGAAATAGGTTTTATAGGCTAAAAAGAAACATACCTGCTGCCTTTTCTAAACTTTATGCTTTTGGGGATAGTATTGAAAACATATAACTGTGCAATTATAAAGACTTGTATGTGGTTATAATTGGTTTTACATGTGTTTATAGGTCATTCAACACATATTGTGCCTGTATACTAAAGGTACAAGGACACATTTACTATGTGCTGGCTGCTGAGTTCAAGTAATTCATTGAATTCTCACTTCCCTATGGGGTAGGTATTCTAGGAGCTAGGAAACTAGCATGATAAATTGAGTAGACTGTGCAGGTGGTAAGTTGTGAGAATGATTCCAATGCTTGTGCACTTTCCACACTACCATACTGCCTTCATGGAGCTGACAGCGTGGAGAGCTTTTTTAATTGGTAAGCTCTTTTAAATATTTCTGATATTGAATTAAGTATGCAACAGAAGTAGGGTCTTCCTACTTTGAAAAGGTGATATCCTTTTAACCCACTCCCTGTCTCCACTAAAGGAAAATGAACAAATACAAAATGAATAAGAAAAACAAAAACAAAGTGCACACACATACTGCTTAAGAAACAAAACAGAAAATTAAGGTGAAAATATTAAAATGATGCTAAGCTATTCATTTGGAAAGGAAATAGAAAGTTCAGGTTGTCACTGTCTCTCAAAGCACTCATGCAAGAAGTCTAAAAATAGCAAGAGGTAGAACCTGCTGCCATATTTTTTTATACACAGCGGCGTGAAAAAAAAGCTAGTGTGATGATCTTTCAGTCTGGATTTACATATTGAAGTTATATCATTTTTGATTTACAAATGAAAATAGTGTTCACAAAAGTAAATAACACTATAAATAAAAGGCTCTATAGGCAGTATATATGTTGCAGGATTTTTAAATTATAGCATATCTAAGTCACACTATTAAAAGTTACTGGTTTTGCAAGTTTTTCATACAGCTTCACTCATTTAAGCATTTTATAATTCAATTGCTATTTAATATAAATGGACATACCAATTACCACTTCTTTCAAAAGGATATTTTTTGCTAATAATTCAATTCAAATTGCTCATTCAACCAATTCAGCGCAAATTTAAAACAACTAAAAACTAATCATAAGTGCTGGTTTTGAGGAGCTTTGTTATATATAACCTATAGTACCTTAGAATTTTACCATGTTCCAATATCCTGAGAGTTAACTTGACTAGTTGGCCCAGTTAAATATGAGTAATAACTGGGTTATGATAGATTTGTATATTGACTCTCTTTATTTGAGATGACAATTAGAATGACTTGAATATACCTCCAGATACCAACTATTTCTGGTGGCTTGCAATAGATCTTTATTGAAAAGGGCATACGTCATGAAATATTAAAGAAAATTAATCCTTCATTTCAAAGGAGAAAACAGCAGTCATGCCTGTTTAGTTTTAATTCAGGACTAGCAGCAAGATTACTGTATACAGTTTAATTTTCTTAAGCAATAATATTTTTGTTTTATATTTATACAGTTATAGTAATATACTTTGTTTTGCACATTAAGGCTGGTGATGAGGATTACCTATATTTGTAGATAATTTCAAAAACCTCTGAACTGTACATGACTAAGGAAAAGGGAGGCATCATTAGTTGGCATCATACCTGAAGATCTCAAGAGATTTCTGAAATATGGGATATGTAGCTCCCACCAAACTACCATATAGTGTCATTCAGTGCAGCCTTTTTAGGCTGGTAGGTGAGTTCAAGAGCTGTTTGTTGTTCAGAGCTCCATCCAGAGCGGATCACTGTTTGACAAGTTCTATTTTAAGTCGTGCCTGTGTGTGCAGGTGTCAGCCTCTTTCATAGCTGTAGAAAAAGACCCATTACACTCCATCTGTATCCTTCCCCGACAATGCAAGATCTTTCCCCATGGTGCGTTTGTTTCTGCTTTGCCAGCCACTTTTTATTTGGGAAATGGGGGTTGGGAGGGGGGCGCTAGGCGGGTAGTACTGCGAGGAAGGACGAAGAGGGGCAGAAAGAGGTCATCTGCCACTCCCCTACCTTACAAGGCACGTGGCACTGGCAGTGGCAGCTGCTGGATGCAATGATGAAGACGAAGATGATGAACCTCCTCTTAGCAAAAGGATATTGAAGGAAGGAGGAGGAGGCAGCGAAGGCAAGACACACACTCACTGTGTCCTTCCCCACAGGGAGAATCCACCCTCTAGGAGAAAAGTACAAGGAAGCCACTACCTGTCCCGCCTCTACCAGCTTGCCCCAGGGTCTGGCATTGGTCCCCATGCACCTGCTCACCTGTCTATCCGTTCAGGGTGGTAGGGGGAGGGACGAGGGGTGTCCGGGTGGGTGGGTGGAAAAGAGCTGGAGGGCAGGGCAAAAGAGGGGGTGAACCGAGGGCTCCGCCCCCGGAGACTCTGCGCAGGCGCAGTGGCCGCTACCGCAGGCAGGGGGCGGCAACATGGCGGAGTGAGCGGCGGCGTCGGGGCTTCACAACAACAGTGGCGCCAGCAGCAGCAGTAGCAGCAGCGTCAGTAGCGCCGGCCACAGCCTGAGCTTCAGCACCGGCCAGCGTCGTGGCCAGCTGCTCGCCCCCCAGGGCTTTTCGGAGCGGCGGCCGCATCTCCGCGGGGGGCGGGCCGGGCCGGACGGACCGGGAGGGGGAGAGCGAGGAGGCAGCGGTAGCTGCGGCGGCAGCGGTATAGCTCCTGGGCGGGCACTGCCGCTCGCCGGGCAGCGGTTAGCGGCGCAGCCACCGCCGGGAATAAGCCTGGGAATAACCCACCGCCTCCGCCGGGGAGGGCGCCGGAGCGGGCCGGGCTGACGCGCAGGCGGGAGCGGGCCCGGCGCCGCGGCGCTGGTGGATGCTGGGGCTCCGAGGCGACGGCCGGGGGGCGGGGGCCGAGGCAGGTATAACGGTACCGGCGGAGGCAGCGCCTCTGCTCTTCCCTTCTCCCCAGGAGGGGGGCAAATGGCGAGCGAGAAGCCGGGCCCGGGCCCGGGGCTCGAGCCTCAGCCCGTGGGGCTCATCGCCGTCGGGGCCGGAGGCGGAGGCGGCGGGGGCAGCGGCGGTGGCGGCAGCGGGGGCAGTGGGATGGGAGAGCTGAGGGGGGCGTCCGGCTCCGGCTCGGTGGTGCTGCCCGCGGGGATGATTAACCCTTCGGTGCCGATCCGCAACATCCGGATGAAATTCGCAGTGTTGATTGGACTCATACAGGTCGGAGAGGTCAGCAACAGGGACATCGTGGAGACGGTGCTCAACCTGGTAAGGGAAAAGGCGTGCTCTCCATCTGCCTTCCAGCCCCCATAGCCTGCCTCCCCAGCCTCCCACACACCTCCACCCCCAGGGTCGCACACGCTGCGCGTCTCTGGGAGCCCCGATCGTCGGGCGGGTATTGCCCAGCGGGTGACCTGCCCGCGCGCAGCCTTAGCCACGCCACCTCCCAGCTCTCCTTTGGTCCTCTCCTGCCACCTGAGTGCGGTGCCCAACTTAACACCGCTTATTATCACTTCTCCTATGAGCAGAAATTATTCCTTGCCGTGCAGGTTTTGGGTTGACTTGAGAGTTTAGTTAGGGGGAGAGGAGGCCTCCTTTTCTCTGGGGTTCTTTCTTCTACACTCTTAATTGTCTGTGGTGTCGCTCTCCGAGGATGAAAGCTTTGCCCCTGGAGCCTAAATTCCCCCGTGCTACCGAAATGTGAGAAGCGCATTAGCTCTAACTTGAGCAGCTGGGGTGTGATGTTTTCAAATGAGGAAAATGATGCAGTTTTGCATCTGCCTTTAAATATATTCAGAGGCTGTGATGGAGAGTGTTGTGGCTGTATTTTGCACACCCCCCCCCCCCCTTCCCGCCCCATCTCTTTAGGCAGCCTTCTTTCTTTGTAATATTGCCCTGGGTATGCTGACCTCTTAGTCTTTTTTTTTTTTTTTTTTTAAATGCACACAAGGTGTTAAAATGTGAGGGCACCCAATCACACAGGTTGGTTTCTATGGTTGCCTTCCGAGAGCGTGGCATGTGGATAAAGACTAAAGGCAAGGTGTTAAATGAAGCCGTAGGTTTTGGTTTCTTTCATGATAAGAAAGAGTTACTGCAGAACTGTGTATGACTTAATGTTTTGCGCTATCTACAGAGAGGCTAAGAAGCGTTCAAGATGCCAGGGGAAGAAATGAGAAGAAATAAAGAAAGCAGAATCATAAATTGTGGAAAATTAAGAGTAGTTCATTTTTAATGTTTTGCAAATGCAGTTCTGCTGCAGCAAAGCTTTTAAAGCAGTTTCCTCTGCAATATCTAGTCTTTGACACACTGTTAAGGTAGGGTTTTGGAAGACAAGGCTTAAATCAGGAGCGGATCAGTTGACTTGTATTTGGTGTGGAGTCACAGAAATGTAAAAATATGTTTACAAGGAGATTTTATAACGCCTATATAGTCTGATTTTTCAGCCAAGCAATTATTTTTATTTCATCTATTGGAAAACTGAAAGAAAGCTGCAACTACAGCAGTGGTGCCCTGAGACATGGATTAATGTCTGTGATCTTATGAACCTCTTAAATTCACAGAAAAGTTAAAGCTGCTTTTTTTTTTCTTTTTTGCTAGTATGTCAAGTCAAAGAATATGTGTTTGCTTTGTTATATTACTACTTTTTAAATAGGATACACCTCTTTCTACTCTTCCTTTCAAATAAATCACCAAAAAAGTCATTGTAAGTTTGGGGGAATGTCACCTGGATATAACCAAATTCTTTTCAAAACAATGACAGAAATATTGTTTCTTTTAAACAGCTGCAAATAGGAGGTCAGTACTTGCCTTTTTAAAAAATAAGCAAGATGAAGTCTCAAAGTATATTAGTATGTTAGCAGGTACTGTATTTCTGTAAATTTGAAAGAACACATAGAAAGTTTTTTTTTCCAGTTTTCACCTAACCAGTACCATTTTTTAACCTTAGGTGAGGTGATATTAGGTTATTTTAACAAGTAATTGTATGCTTAGTACATTTTAACATGATAAGAGGCAATAGAGCTCTCACAAGCTGGAAACTGATTTGAATGTGTAACCAGTTTGGACTCTGCAGCAGTAGTGATGTATGCCAGATCAGTTCTTAACAGATGGGGTTCTATACATATACAGTTAGGTTAAGAAAGGAAGTGAAATACTTCTTTTGAGATAGAAAAGAAATTTAACTCTCTTACAGTGCAGTGAAAATCTGGCGTGAAGTCTCAGTATGCAAACATTATGTTAGAGATTAGCTTTACTGTTAAGCTTAATTGGAGTAATCAGAAATAAGGTAATACTGAAATGTTATATCCCAAATCCACATAAGACCTTATAACTCATTGATTTTGAAACAAAAAAGGTTAGGTTTAAAATTTCTTTGTACATATTTAAAGGATGCAGTAGTTCTTGAAACGTTTGGGGAAAAGAATATCTGACAAAGGGAGCTATTTACTATTAAGTTGTTAATTATATTGATTTTAGAATACAAATTGATCACTTGAAGGGTAATATTTCTTGAGCTATAGGTTTAGGGCTTTATCTTTCTAATATACTCATGAAAAAATGTCATGTTCAAGCTGATTCTGAAAATATTTGGAAATCATAGGCATTTAGAAAATAATTATCAAAACAATTCTATTTACTTAATAAGTAAATCAGTAAAATCCATTTAGGGAGCTTAGTGACTAGTTAGAAGTTAGAAGCTTCTAGTATTATATCTAAAGTGAGTTTTTTCAATTTTCAATCTTAATTTAAAATATTAAATTAAGAAAGTAGGTAGAAATAGTGAAATCTCTATCACAGTGCCATTTATGACAGAAAAGAAAGGAGGGGAACTGATGAAACTTCAAAACAAAACAGTTTCTACTTAAACAGTCTTAATCAGTCACTTTTGCCAAAATACTTATCTATTTTTCATGTACATTCTATATCTCTAGATAAAATGAGAATACTAATACTTGGTTTTCAGGTGTTATTTTTCTCTTGCCTTGCCCAAAGAATTAAAAGTTTTGCTGAGTGAAGCTTAATTATGCAGTGAAATACAGGGTTTCTACACAGTCATGGCTGTAATTTTTCTGCTTTTGTTTGCCAAGGCAGAGCTGTTTCCATTACTCAGGTGGGTTATGAATTTGTCGAAGAGGATGTAAAGAGAAATAAAGTGATTAATTTCAATTGTAGATGGATATATTTTGTATAATGATATTGATAACTTGAAACATTAAAATATAGCGCCCAATATTTATATTTACAGAATCAGGAAGGTGAGTAAATTAATTTATAAATAATGTTACAATGATAGTATAGTGTCAAGAATTTTGCAGTGTAGCTGTGAAAGAAGCTGATCATCAACAAACTTTGACTTTAGGAAGGATTATTTAATGTATCAGTACAAGAGAGTCCTAACTCTAGATAAGGAATTTGGTTGCCTGTTTCAGTTATAAAATAGGCATACTGCTTAATCGAGTGCTTCTTTTGTAAACACCCTTAACATATGTTTTTATAAGGTTTTTCTTTCCTTGAAGTAAATGCTATGTAAATATCATGTGTTCTTTGTTTATAACATGAAAGTTTCTTTTTATCAAGGATTTTAATATACACATAGTTTTAGAAAAGATAAAATAGAGGTTTGATATTTACTTAGTGAAAGAATTCAGGTTTGAATAGTTGTCTTAGGTAGTATAGTTCTGTGGCATTTGATTAAAAAATTTTTTCCCCAAATTACAGTGCTATATCAGTATATCTTGTAAAAAATACTTCCTTTGATAATTTCGTTTTTTTACATGTGAATGGCATATTATATTGAAAACAATACAAGATACTTACCCAGAATTTTGTGGGCAAAGTTCCTCTCCTCTCTTGCATATGAATCATAGTATTTTTGTTAATAGGGAATTTTTAAGTGATTCTCTTGTGATTGAATGGGACATTAGCTTTCCTAGAGTTTTTTCATTTGTAGTTTGAAAATCAGAATCATTTTCCCTTTAAAGATACATAGAATTTCACAAACAAAAGGTATATTCTGCATTTGAACTAAATTTATTTTAAAAATATGTAGTTGCATCTTGGAATCATGGAAGTCCTTAATATTAACAAAATTACGTTTACTTATATTAAAAGAGAATTTCCTGCATTTTAATTTACATTGGCATGTAAGTCTTTTCATATTTGAATTATTTTATTTTTGCTATTGAGTATTGCAAGTTAAATTAAGAATCCATTTGTAAACATTGGAAGTTACACTATCAAGAGTTCTGAGATTTTCCACAGAAAGATTCATTTAGTCATGGAATGACACCAAAGCAGTATGGTAAAGCCCTGAGAAATGTATAGAATTGTTGAATCATTATACTGATGTAACACTGTATGTTAATGATAGTTGAATAAAAAAAGAGAGTAAAGTGCAAATACTCTATAGCCAGATTATGATCAAGGCATATTAATTTTAAATAAGTATTTTGTATATTGCTGGTCAGTTTTTGGCAAATACTATGCTGTTGAGTAAATGTATCCAAGGTTCTATCTTCGCTATGCTTTCTCCAAACACAGTTATAGAGAAATTCATTGGAATTTATTCAATTGGAATAAAAAAGGTTAGGTTTAAAATTTCTTTGTACATTTAAAGGATGCAAGAGGTCTTTAAATGGAAACTTTTGGGGCAAAGATTATATGACAAAGGGAGCTATTTGTCTTACACCCCCCCCCCCTCCAATTTGGGATCACTGATGTGCTACTGTATCCTAAAATTCAGTCATCCATATTTTTGACTGTTTATTTAAATATTATTTTGCATCAGTTTCAAAGGCTTCTAATTTCTTGCCTGAACTTTTCATATTTCATGCATTGTCAGCATACAGGTATCCCCTGCTTTCCAAAAGTTGATGTTTTGCCATTTCACTTTTATGAAAGACCTATGTTAGTACCTGTTTTTGTTAACCAAAAGAAATCTGAAGATTTTTGCTTTTACAAAAAAAGCCATTACTGTACCAGTAATTGGTCTTTTGTAAAAGTGAAGTAGCATATTGCCAACTTTAGGAGAGTGGGAGATACTCTTCATTTTATGCATTTCGGCTTTTGAAAGGTTTCATAGAACACTCTACTTTTGGGTAATGGGGGAACCAGTATCTCCTTCTACAGAGATACACCTATCACTCTCAAGTATTGTTATTTATTTATTTTTCTACTATTGTTATTTATGTGTGTTTCCCCTCCTATGCTGTGAACTCCCTGAGGGCAGGAGGTTGTTTTATGCATACGGATGGTCCCTGACTTAACTGATGGCTCAGCGATTTTTTGACTTTACAATGGCCCAAAAGTAATACACACTCATTAAAAACCATACTTAGAATTTGACCTTTTCCTGGGTTAGTGATATGTAGTATGGTACTCTCTCGTGATGCTAGGGCAGCAAGTAACCTCCCAGTTAGCCACTGGATCATGAGGGTGGACAACTGATAAACTCAGCCATTCTGTACCCATACAACCATTCTGTTTTTCTCTACTTTCAGTATAGTATTCAATAAATTACAGGAGATAATTCAACACTTCATTATAAAATAGGCTTTATGTTAGATGATTTACCCAATTGTAGGCTAATGTAAGTGTTCTGAGAATGTTTAAGGTGGGCTTAGCTGAATGTTGTTAGGATATTGAAAAGATGGAAATCTGGATTGTTAAGCTATATCTTGACAAGATTTCTGGCTCTGATGCTAATTCAGCCACTTGACTGAAGGTAATTGACCAAAAATTTGTTATGTTTGAGAAAACTACTTCGAGAGGAGCGCCTGGGTGGCTCAGTTGGGTAAAATGATTGCCTTCGGCTCAGGTCACCATCCCGGAGTCCCAGGATCGAGTCCCGCATTGGGCTCCCAGCTCCATGGGGAGTCTGCTTCTCCCTCTGACCTTCTCTCCTCTCATGCTCTCTCTCTCAAATAAATAAATAAAATCTTAAAAAAACAACAACAAACTACTTCAAGAATAACTTCAAGTCTGGGAAACAAAGATCCTTTGTATTCCTTTCCTTCTAAGGTAGTTCTAAGATTTAGTAAGAGGAAGTTGGCTGCTAAAGCAGTGCAGCTGCTGAATGGAAAATCTAAGCTATGAAGGTGAGCAGACAAGTGCGGTCTTCTGAGTTAGTAGGAATGAGTACATCTGAATTGGTTGAACAAGGAACTGCAGTACCAGGGTAAGAAATTCTTGCTACTCTAACCAGCAGTGTACCGTGTGTGCTTCAAATTAGACCATGGTTTACCTTTGCCACTCTTCTAAGTGCAAATTATTATTTAAGTTCTTTACCATACTATATTAAGTATCAGGGAGGTAGTTAAATTTATTGTATAACTACATGTTGTTAGATAATGAGGTACCACCAAAAACAATCCACATTTGGACCTGACCAATTCATAACACGGAGTTTTATTAGACTAGAAGCTTGATGCATTAACTTGACATTGTCTTTGTCTCTTCCTCACTCCTGCTCACCCCACACCTCCTTGAGGTGATGAGTATGTTTCCTATTGTGGCTATGGTAGTAACATCTTTTTCTTCTAAAGATTTTAATTATTTGACAGACATAGCGAGAGCGGTAACATAAGCAGGGGGAGTGGGAGAGGGAGAAGCAGGCTTCCCGCTGAGCAGGGTGTGGGGCTCCATAGGACCCTGGGATCACAACCCAAGCCCAAGGCAGACACCTAACAACTGAGCCACCTAGGTGCCCCAGTAGTAACATTGTTAAACATGGGTATTAAAGAATTATGTATATAGAGAGAAGTGAATATATACATGAACAATTATGTATACATACCTTATGGGCAGCCAAGGGCTAGAATGTTACAATTTTCTGATGGTTTTGGCTGTATAACATCCATTTTTTCTGCTGCTAACAGTTCTAGATTTTTTTGAGACTCCTCTCGGGAGTCATCCTTTCTTGATTCTTTGTTTATATGGTTTGGGGTTTCCATGGATTCCTTTCTGCTTTCCTGAATCAGAAGCAGAAACTGGACCTGGCTGGTCAATAAAACCTTTAGATAAAAATCTAGCTGCATATCTGAGTAGCTTGGTAACTTCTTTAATTCTGTCAGAGAAAGATACTGACCATTAGTGTTGACAAAATGTTAGAATATAAGTCTGTATTTGACTGGCAATCTGTCACCATGAATCAGGGTATGCTTGAGAGTGGACCTATCACAGAGGCACCTAGAACGAGGAGATAGATTACCAACGACATCTTTGGAACCGTTCAGGTCAGTTGTATCCCCTGACTTTTCAATGCATTAAGCTAATAAATTTCCCATTTTGCTTGAGCCAGTTTGAGTTGCACCCCACTGACTCCTGACCAGTATTCTAAATTAAGTTAAAAAAAAAAACCCAAAACCTTAGGTATTAAGTATTATAGGACGAGTCATAAGAAAAATATTAACTTGGCAAAGGACTTGATATATTTCAAGAAAGAAGATATACGTATTGCTCATTAATACAGAAATTTATTTTCACTAATAGCATAATAATATATAATGAAAAACAAGTGATTAAAAATTACCATTGTTTCCTAGGCATGCTAAAATAATCATTTTTTTTAAAGATTATTTATTTATTTGAGAGAGAATGAGTGTAAGTGAGTAAGCATGAGCCAGGGGAGGGGCAGAGGGAAAGGGAGAAGAAGACTCCCTGCTGAGCAAGGAGTCTGACCCTAGAGCTGGATCCCAGGACCCCAAGATCATGACCTAAGCTGAAGGCAGACACTTAACCCACTGAGCCACCCAGGTGCCTGGATAAAGTATGCTTAAATGATGTTGTAACATTTTACATACCCTACAACATTTTAACGTTCTCTGAATGACATTTTAACCCTATGTATCAAGAGATTTAAAGATGTTCTTGTCATTAATCCTTAGTTCTTTAGGCTAAGGAAGAATTACCTAGGGACAGGTATGAGGGATAAATGTAATTTTATGATATAAGAAAAAATTGAAAAAAAAAAAAAAGAAAAAATTGGCGACAACCTAAAAGTTCAACTGTAGGAAAAGGTTAAATGAATTATTTTACATCCATATTATGGGATATCACACAGCCGTTAAAACTTTATGTGCCTCAATTTCCTTTTGTGTAAAAGGGGATATTTACCTCAAGGCTGTTGGGCAGATTAAATGAAATAGTGTATGTAGAGCCTTTGGTACACAGTTTATTTAGGGCTTACTATTATTAACTTTATTCTTATCTTGAGCCTGAGGATCATCTGATCATAGAAAAAAGATAATGATCTAAATAAAACTGAGCTGTTCTCTTTTAATTTGGAGTACCTGACCCTGACGAACCTGTCAGAGAAGGGATCATAGG
The DNA here is from genome assembly GCA_004024625.1 of Mellivora capensis. NCBI lineage: Eukaryota > Metazoa > Chordata > Mammalia > Carnivora > Mustelidae > Mellivora > Mellivora capensis. The sequence continues at coordinate 40,097 of PISX010011453.1, forward strand.
TACTCACACCACCGGCTCTTCTGGTGAAACACAGGAGGTCTGTTCTCCAGCATCCTGCATTATCTTTATTAGTGCCTGGGGTAGTTTTTCTTAATTACCTATTTTGAATAAGGTCGTTGGAAAACTGGGGAAGGAAATAGATAGGAGGTAACACAAGTTTCTTTGCCTAGAATCAATTCTATCTCTTCCTTTCCTCACATGGCTGAATTTTACATTTAGATGTAGTAGGACATGATTGGTGATCCTAGTAAATAATTCCTCCTTCTGGGAGTAATACCTTAAATATTTAGAAGACTTCTTGAGTAACAAGCCAAAGGGGGAAGTTAGGGGATTAAAAACTATTTTGTGATCTGTTGTTTTGGAAAACAATTTTAGCCTATAGTTAACAGCTCTTAACTGTTTAAAATACATTTGTGAAATTGTACTATGTTAACTAGTCCTCAGAATAACTTCTTGTTCGGATACCACTCTATAGATGTGGAGACTAAGGCTGCAGGAAATGTGTGTGAGGTAGTTAGATAAGACTGTCTAGGTATTAAGTAGCAGAGGTGGGACTCAATGCCTTCAGGTTCAAAAGCTAGAGTCCTTTTCATTATTAAATAAAGTGAAGCTACTTAGAAAAGGCCAGCACTATAAGAAGAGTGATGTTGGAAGGGAGGGTCCAGCCAGTTTCAGTGAGCTGGTGCTATGGTAGGGAATACTGCCCTTGGAGGACTCAGGACTAGCTGTTTATAGGAAATCAAAATGAATGTAGGACAGTTTGATGGATTTGTATACAAAAAAGATTTTAGCAAAAGTTATTGTGAACTATTTATTTTTGAGTTTTTGGGAATAATTGATTATACAGTATTATAAATGGTAACTAATTTTGAATTGTTGACCTTTTCTTAGGCTACTTTGAACCAGAATAGTAGCATACATTAATATATTTATCTTATATAGAGAAGGTGGATATGTGATATGTTAGTATTAATTATATGGACCACCACATATATCATATTTGCTTGGATAAAACAAATGAGTTATAGAAGGAATTATTCTAGGGTCTAGGTAATATAAGTTCCAGTAATTGTGATTCCTTTTGCAGTTTAAGAAAGTAAAGCAAATATTGATTAATAGCAAATTTTATGGAAGTGTAAATGTCTAGATATATTTGTCTTTAGCAAATACCTTCATATTCTGAGAGAAGTAACCTGCAGCTGATTTAAAGATGGCATACATGTATTTCTACTGTTACCTTAAAAATTTTTACTTGTGGGGAGAGATTGGCATCTATAGATTGGGTTTGGTTTCATACTTTATGTTTTTAATATTCTCTCCCAACCCCATTGAAGTAAATGTGGGTTTATTTTAATATAATAAGTAAACTATGGCTGAAGTTAAGTGGCTTGTCCAAGTTTGCAAAGCAGTTTAGTTGGAGAAATGAGACTAAAAGCTAGAGGTCGCATTTCCAGGTTCATTGCTCTTTAAAATATACAGAAACCTTTAATGAAGATGATGACAGTGATAGCAGCTTACACTTATTGAATCCATACATGCCAAGCAGTATGTTAAGCATATGATATGCATTATCTCATTTTATCATCTTGATGTTAAATGTAAAATCTTCAGTGAAATAAAAATAATCCTTCTAAGTTACACTAAGTCTGATATCTTAAAAGAGAAGTGTTTCGAGCTTCAAGTAAGCAATATCTTATTATAAAATGTCACAAAACTATTTTACTTGATTTGTACTAATTTTGTATAATTTAATTACCCTTTTGAAGTCTTTGAATTTAAATTATTTAAAAAATCTTATGAGATAGGAGTCTTCACTGGGAAAGTGTTTCTTTTATTATATTGACTGTTATTTGCTAAATAATTACTGCATTTCTTAAGTCATCATATTCTTCCACCTTTCTCTGAAAAACACCTACTTGTGTTTCAAGATTTAGTTCTCATCCCCTACTTAGGCCATACCTTCCTGGAGCTCCCCCTAAAAGCTCTTTCTCCAATCTTGTGCTTTCCCATATCATTTTGTACATACCTCAGAGTTAGCACTTGCACATTCTATTTTAAATATTTGTTTACTTGTCAGACTACCCTAGAGACTCTGAATCCCTTGAGATCAGAACATTGTGTTATTCACCTTGGTTTCATGAGTACTTATCGTAGAATCTGGAATTTTATGCTGCTTATTGAACTTGTTTTTGGAATGAGGATTTTTTTTTCACCTTTGATATTGTGTGCTTGTTTTTGACACTTTTGATTTGGGTATAAATCTTGTCTTCTCGGGCTTTTATGGTTCTTTCAATTTCTATGTTTGCCTCTTTTGTAACATTTCAATTTTTCTTTTTCTCGGGGCAGGGGTAAGATAAAGATATTTAGGTGTGTACATGCATGGTTTTTATGTTTAAAAGAAAGTTTAAATTTGAAATGGGTTATAGAGTCTTCAGATCTGGGCAAAAGCCTAACTCTATCACTTACCTAGGCGAGGAAAGAGAACCAGGTAGATTAAGATCCTGTGGTCTTTCACAGACTAGGAATTAACACCTAGATTCCCTGACTCTTCATCCAGTGCTTTATCCATTTTATCTTGGTGCCTATAGTTCTTCTTTGCCCCAGCTCATATCAAATAGAAGCCTGCTTTTTGTTTGTTTGTTTGCTTGTTTTGTTTTTGTTTTTCACTCAGGCAAGCTCAGGATACTTAAATGATGATTTAAGAAACTACTGAGTAATCCTAACCTAGTGTTCTCTTGTCAGAGTAAAGATACTCATTGGGCATATAAAAAAGATTTTTTTATGTAGTCCCTCCTTTCAGTAACTGGAGGTTCAGCACCAGGAAATAGAATAAGCAGATAAATTACAATGGTAAATAGTGGTATTACAAAGATTTATATAAAATGCCATAGAGACAGTGGATCCACTAACTTTCCATGGAGGATTCCGGGAAGGTCACCTTGTTAGGTGACTTTTGAACTGGATTTTGAAGGACAAGCAACTGTTTCCCAGGATAAAAAGGGCAAGAATGGAAAAGCTTTCTATAAAGAGGGGATAGCTTGCATAAGGACACAGGTCATGAGGAAGTGTTTCCATGGTTTTGTCCTCTACTATTAACTATAATCTACTGTTAGATCAACTTTATTTCTTTTTATAGAAATCCCTCTATTTTTATTCCATGAGTATTCACATTTTTTCCCCCCTCTCAGGCTTTCTTAGGGGAGGTGTAAAATTTATTAGAGTCCAATTCAGTTAATTATTTCAGGAGCTCAATGCATATAGGTATCTTACTTGTACTCGCCCAGACTTCTGATAAATTGGCTCTTTGACATAGAGGGGTTTATCTTTTTCCTGTCAACTTTTCCTTTCTTTTGACTGTTGAAAGATACAGGATTTGTTATACTATGGTGTAATAATTATGTACACATAGTAGGCATTCAATAAAAAGCGGGTGAATAACCAGAACTTCTTAACTATTCCTAAATTGGAACTCTGTACTTATTAAATAGCAACTCCCCAATCCTTTTCCCTAAGGCCCTGGGGACCACCATTATACTTTTCTGTCCCTGTGAATTTGACTATTCTGGGTACTTCATGTAAGTGTAATCATACAGTATTTGTCTTTCTGAGTCTGGCTTATTTCACTTACCATATGTCTTCGAAGAGTAAGAGTTTTTTTATTCAAACCAGTCTCCATTGGCAACACAGATAAGATACTCTGGAGACTATATTTGTATGTTACATTTATAAATTCAAGATCTGCATGATCAGTCTCTTTGTTGATGGAACCAAAAGTACGTAGTCCCCAATAAGAAAAAGTAATTTCTATATGACTCAGGTTCTTTACTCCTATTTCTTGAATATTACTTGGAATAGAGATATATAGACTATAGTATTAGTAGTAGTAGTAGTTCTTTAAAAATTTACTCCCATAGTATAACTGTTCTTGATCCTTTTATTTTGGAATTTGTCAGAAAATCAGCAGAGAGTTCTAACCCTGTAAATTCTTAGTATTTCTCTTTCTTCTCTTTATATTACAAAGCCTAAAATAATTTACATTTACACTGGTAAGACAGTCTCAGAGGGTGGGGGAAGGGAAGAGACTCAGAAGGCCAAGCCAGAATTCTCTTTGAGTAGGCACAGGGAAAGAAAGACCAGAGACACTCACATGTGAATAATTCTTGTCACCTAAAAAATTAATTAATTATGGAAGATGGCAGCTAATTTGTTACAGTGATTTCAGTTTTTTATGGAATAATCAGTAGTGATTTTTACCTCAATTCCTCCTTCATTAAAAAAAAAAAAAACAACAACCTGTAATTTATTTTTCCTTGAGAGGTTTTTTTGTTTTTGTTGTCTTTTTTTAATGTGCTTTCATTAAAAAAATCTATTTGGGTGCCTGGGTGGCTCCGTGGGTTAAAGCCTTTGCCTTCGGCTCAGGTCATGATCTCGGGGTCCTGGGCTCGAGTCCTGTGTCGGGCTCTCTGCTCGGCGGAGAGCCAGCTTCCCCCTCTCTCTCTGCCTGCCTGTCTGCCTACTTGTGATGTCTGTCTGTCAAATAAATAAATTTTTAAAGAATCTGTTTAATTTTTCTTTTCTCTAAAATTTATCAGTCATGTTACCTAGCTAGTTACAAGCTTCTAGAGAGCATGCCCATATCTGTTTGAAGTCATTTTATATAATATACAGCTTCTGAAGATGACTTTAGTTTTAACCCTTTTTTCCCTTTGTTTTTAACAAATAACATAATTTAGCTGTCTTCTTTTATACCGTTGCAGTATAGGTCTAGCTTATCTTTCTATTTCCAAAAATTTTATTTTTTTGAGAGCGAGACAGCAAGCTTTTGTGTGTGTTTTGTGGGGAGGTTATGAGGAGGCAAGCCAACTCCATGTTGAGCTCAGAGCCCAGTGCTGGGCTAGATCTTAAGATCCTAAGATCATGACCTGAGCTGAAATCAAGAGTCTGGTGCTTAACCGACTGAGCCATGCAAGCACCCCTAGGCCTAGCTTATCTTAAATAACTTACTAAAGGTTTATCAATCATGGCTATATTTATGCTATTTTAAATATTTATTTATTTGACAGACAGATCACAAGTAGGCAGAGAGGCAGGCAGAGAGAGAGAGGGAAGCAGTCTCCCTGCTGAGCAGAGAGCCCGATGCGGGGCTGATCCCAGGACAGTGGGATCATGACCTGAGCCGAAGGCAGAGGCTTTAACCCACTGAGCCACCCAGGCGTCCCTATTTATGCTATTTTAAAGTCTAATGAAAACTATGATTCATTGTAAGCTTGTCTTTTCATATATTTACTACTTGTTTTGAAGTGCCATTTCTTTTTGCTTGTCTGTAGCTATACTATCCAGTGTAGAAGCCACTCCATTTTGGGACTGTTGAGCACTTCTTAAAATGTGGCTAGTAAGAATATAGATGTGCTTTAAGTTTAAAATAGACACTGATTTTTAAAGAATTAGTTTGGGAAAAAAAAATATAAACTCTCATTATTAATTTTTATATTGGTTACATGTTGAAATGAAAGTTTTAGTTATATTGCCTCTTGGGTTATTTTATTATAAATAAGCTATATATATATATAAATATACATATATTTATATATATCTTAACCTCACCTGTTTAATTTTACTTGTTCTAATGTGGCTATTAGATAATTTTTAAATTAGTTATGTGGCTGACATATTTCTTTTATTTTTTTGTCTATAGCTAACTTAAATATTGGGTATACAACTAACTCAGTAATTAGGTCTTGTAGGTCTTATATTGAAAACTTTGGGAAGTAAATTATACTTTGCATGATTTTCTAAACTCTCATATAAGTTACGTACCCTTTATCTTTGGAGAAAAAAAAAGATTCACGCTTAACACTGCTATTAGAGTATGTTCATCAGTAAGAAGGAGATGATAGATTCACATTTTTAAGCTGTCATTGAGGGAAGGGATATGAGAAGAGATTCCTGATGCGTGGTAATGGGTCTGATACACTGTAAGCACTCAATGAATATTAATTTAAAAAAAAGTTTAGGTTGAGATTTGAAAAGGTAGTTGATGATAGGGTATATGACACCTATATTTTATTGAGTAAAGCTGTAGTTTAAATATACCTTTGTAAATTTGTGCCCTGTGGAGAGAGAAGGTGAGTTTGGTTTTCAGTGCCTACCTACTGTCTTGAGAAGGAGGAGCTAGATCTCTCTGGGCATTTGTAGTTCATGAATAAGAGAGAAGGTGGAGGAAGAGAGGAAAGGAAAGGAACTGAGGGTGTTGGAAGTTATTTTGAATTTTTTCAGTCTCATAAAAACAATTCTAAAAATTACAATATTTTATCAAAGTAGAAGTAATGGTTTTCTGAAATGTAGAGGAAAATTCAAACTGGCTTGATACAGTTCAGTATCAGGATCACCACAAATAAGGCTTTTCCTTTAACTGGCTTGGTGTTAGTACTATTTTGAACTTTTCTTCCTCTGAGGAAATTCTGTTCCCTCCCACCACTGAAAGGATGCTGGTTTTTCCTTTCTGCACATCAAATTATAGTTTTTCATTTACCAGCGTTTCAGAATTAAAATAATGTCCCCCCCCCCCCCCCCCCCGCAAAACTGTTAGAAGCTAGGTCAAGTATTAGTATATGTAATAATGCACCAACTATTTATAAGGTAGCATATTTACTTGTCTTGGTTTTTAAGAGTTGAGATTTAATGATTCATCTTTACCAAAGAGTAACTTTTCACAATGTAGTTTTCTTTGGAGTATCTGTACCTATGAATAAAATACGCTAAGTTGTGAATTTTTTTCCCTAGCTATTAATCTGTTCATATTCACATGCTTGTTTCATTGCTATTATTGTTAGAAGTCCTCCACCTGGCAGACAGCAGGCCCTAACTGGGTGGGATTGTAGGTTCAATCTTTTAACCATTGACTATACTAAGGTTAGATTCAAATGGAAATGTAACCCATTTTCTTAGTCTCATTAGTATCACACAGAGACTGAGTGAACTAAGTGGTTACAGTTCAACAGATTGCCTGAATGGTCATGGAATTGTTTTGAACTATTAACATTTTCTCATCTGGGCTTTAGGATCAAGAACATTCATTTTTAGGATACTTGACTTATTTTTGGGATGGTTTGAGTAGCTGTAGAAGAAGCATTTTTCTCTGTGAAAATATTATTTAGCTACTTTTTTAGGAATTATGTTGAGCAGATATATGTTAATCAAATTTGCTGCTTTTTAAAATTAATTATATTGGGCTTTTTTTATTCTAGAGATAACATTCAACCTGATTAGTGATTGCACTCTGAAAGGTAAACTAATGTCTTTTAGTTACTGTATGACAAACTGTCATTCAGAATGACAGCTGAACCCACTTACATTGAAAAATTATGCTGCCAAACTCTGAAATAAATTGAAGATGACCTGCTTAGAAAATATGGGATATAGACATTTACAGCATAGATTACAGTTCCAGAGAGAGAGTGGTTGGGGTTTTGGATCAATATGATAATGTATTTCGTATCTTAGAGCCTTAATTTATTATCTTCGTATGTAAACGGAATAAAGATCTATTAATGTGGAGGTAGTTTATGAGACTACAATTTAATAATTAGATGTATCGCATTTGTGATATATGTTGGTACTTGTTAAAAAGGGACTCTGTTAATGAAGTTTATTCCTGAAGAAAAACCAGAGATCTTATAAATGCTTTGCTTTGTATTATGATACTCAGTAATGTTTAATATATATACTGTTATTGAATTATAGCATTCTATAGTTGACTTTATTTTCTAATTGATTGAATTATTCAAGTTAGAGTACAATATTTAATTTTTAGGTTATCTAGTTCTTATGTTCTTTTGTTTGCCCTTCCTCCCTTCCCTATTTAAATATTGGTCTATGGTATCTGACTGTATATACTCATTTTTAGCCTAGCCTCCATCTCTGACTGTGTATCCATTTTGTTCAAACAAATATTTATTGAATACCCACCGTATGTAATGCTAGGCACTGAGGATACAGTGATCAAGACAAGACCTTACCCTGGAGTTTTTCATACTATAGCAGGTGATAAATACAGGCAATTAAATGTTTAAATTCCTATAATAGAAATAAATGAGTATATACTGGGCCACACTGAAGAGAGTGACTTACCGATGAAGTCACGGAAGGGCTTCATACAAGCGGTGGTGCTTGAGTTGAGGTTTGAAATATGGCTAGGTCTGTCTAGAGCTGTGTAGTCTTTTGGTAGCCACCAGCCACATGTGGTTAGTGACCACAAGAAATGTTCTGAAAGCATAAAACGCACACTTGATTTTGAAGACTTGGTATAAAAAATGTAAAATTAGTAATTGAAAAATATTTGTTACATGTTGAAATGTTACTTTAGATATATTGGGTTAAATAAATGTAATTTAACTTCTCCTGTTTAGATTTTCTTATAATAGGGTCAATAAAATTTAAAACTACGTATGTGGCTTACATTTTTACTGGGCAGCCCTAGTTTAAAGGGTAACATCTCAAAAATAAATGAACCATTGGAAATATAGAAATAAACTAATATGCTAGTATGTTTTCTTTCTTTATATGTATGTATATGTATATAGATAGGTGTCTGTGTATACCTATATAGCATATACTTGTACATACAGATGCATATCTATAATCTTATATTGTTTGAGCCACTCATATTTTGGTTATTCCTGTTATGTGTCAGTAAACCTCCTTCTAACTAATGCATTGACTTAATAGCAACAATTTAAAAACCACATATCATTGAGGAAAAACTTGTTCTCCCTGCTCTGGTAAAAATTGCCTAAATAATTCATAGAGATCAATATGGCAACAAATTAAAATGCATTTTATTGTCAGCAAATACTTTGGAAGGCAAATTGTAAACATCGCTTCAGAGTTGAAGAAACAATTACAATAAAATGTAGGAAAATGTTTTGTAGGAGTTGGATGAAAGTGCTGTTACTTCTAATGTGTTTTGCTAGATATTTGTTTATATTATAAGCAAATATATGTGAAAACATACTTTCTGGAAATCATGTTTGTCCTATTTACCAAAATCAGAAATCAAGAAGTAATCTTACTTTTACCTGGAAAATAGGATATACAGTTGGCTATTTACTTGATTTATCAGAATCAGGGTCGCCTATTGTATTTAGATTGCTAATTTTAGTATTAATTATCAGGACTTCAAAGATTATCTGGTTTTCAGCTATGGAAACCTAGGCACAGGGAAGTTACTGATCTAATCTGGGCTTCACAGTTTTTAAATTGCCATACCTTAGGACTAGATTTCAGGTCTCTGAATTTCTAGTCTAGCAATTACTCCTTCAATTGTATTCAACTTGAGGTTGTTGGATTTGGCTGGTATATTAGTTTGCTAGAGCTACTGTAACAAATGCCACAAAGTGGGTAGCTTGAACAACAGAAATTTATTTTCTCACATCCTTGTGAAGGGATAGCCAGGGGAAGAGCATTGTCTAGTTGACCAGGTGATTAGTTGGCAAACACTTGATACCCTCTAGATCAAATTAATACTGGAATGAAATTGGGACCAACAGGTGCTAGAAATCGTGGATTGGCAAAGAACTGTTGTGAGTGGCTTTATGGGTGATTCACAGCAGTGTGCAGAGTAGAGAACCCATCATAGCAGTGTTCTAGGACTGACTTGGCTAAAGGCTAGCACTGTCAATTTGGGTAATTGTCTAGTTTTTGAGAGTTGGTGGTGTGTGTTGTGGTCTTTCATTATAATTTTAGAATACATTTCAGCAACATTTTTGGATGCTTTTAACCTTGAAGGAGGAGATGAAACTAAACATTTTTATTTCTTGGGGGTGGTTGGGACCTAAATTTGCCCATATCTAGGGATAGTATGGTCAAATCTGGGATAGAATGGGATTGGAAAGATGATTCATTTCTTTAAGGACTTCAAATTTTAAAAAGAGAGACCCATGTATAAATTAAAAAATAGTAAGTAATGTGATCAGGCCTTTGTGGTTTGACTAATCAGAATTCAGATCCTGGGGTTCTTTTATTTCTCCTATGATCTTGACTCAAAAATGTGTCTTAGAATGCAAATCATAGAAGAGAAAGTGACAAACTATTTGCAGAAGTCAGGAAAAATTTTAAGGTGGAGGGTCCTTTTGAGATCGGCTTTGAAGGGTGAGCAGGAGTTTGCTGAGTAGATAGAGTGGAGTGAGAGCATTCTCCGTCTGGAAATTTGAATCAGCATAGTATGTTTAAAGTAGTACCTTCTTTCTAGGAGTGTTTTTCTCTCCTTGCAAATTACTGCCTGTCCTTTAGAACTTAACTTAAGCTTCCATGTCTACTGGATTCTTCTCCGACTCAGTTAATTCAGTAACTCCATGACATAGGCACTTCTGTACCCTTTTTACACATAAGATGAGTGAAGCTGGGTGAATTTGAAGCTAAGACCTTTGGGCAATGTTGAGGAAGAAGTTTTGGCGAGAGAGTGACAAGAGCAAAGCAATCCATACATTCCCTGTAAATTTATTTGGTTAGATAGACTAGTGTTGTCTTACTCTTTCAGTATTTCTTGTGTTTCTCTCCTGAAACAACAGGACTGGTCAGAGAGGATGACTTGTTCAGTGGGAAGTGTATATAAATAGTCTTTCTTCTAGCTCCATTGTGTACCTGCTCATTTTAGGCCTTTTATACTTATGAGCTGATGTATCTGACTATATTTAGATTTATGAATTAATGTGTAAATGCTATTTGAGTCAAATCTGTTTTTGTATCCTGGTTTTCTGTAAAGAGCTTGGCCTTTGTGGTATGACTAATCTGAATTCAAATCCTGACTCTGCCTTTTCTTTGCTTTGTGACCTTGAATCAAGTATTGAATCTCTCTGAGCTTCTGTTTCTCTTTCTCTTTATGTTTGTAACTACACTGCATATGTGTGTGTGTGTATGAAAATCCATAAATATGAAATGAAATAGATTATTTTCCTTCTTATTCCTTTCAAGTGGGAACTGTGTATATGAATTCTGTATATGACAGATCATTATATTATTAACAGTTTCTGCTTTTGTGCCAAATGTTTATTTAATACATTGTTGTGGAAAATGTGGCCCCCAAAACAGGTTTGAGTATTTGTGAAATGTTTCTTGATCCAAGAGGAGATAAGGAGCTTGTGCCAGAATATAAATCAACTTTGTAGGCACATTGTTTATTTCAAATAATTGTTTCTTTTCCCATAACAGAGCTTTCTTTTGAAAGAAGCCGTACATTGATTCATGTTCTGATTCAGTCTCTTCATTCATGGCTGGTACTCTGAGTAGCATGAATGGAGAGCACTTTTGGGTGGTATATTTTGAATAAAGTCTAATTATGTTGTTACCTTTTTTTTGCTTGTGAAAAAGGTTTGCTATTGTTAGTGAAAAGATTATTGATTTTTGACTTGGATTCTAATCTTTTTTTTTAAAGATTTATTTATTTATTTAATAAATCTCTCTAGAGAGAGAGATCACAAGTAGGCAGAGAGGCAGGCAGAGAGAGGAGGAGGAAGTAGACTCCCCGCTGAGCAGAGAGCTCGATGTGGGGCTCGATCCCAGGACCCTGAGACCATGCCCCAAGCTGAAGGCAGAGGCTCAACCCACTGAGCCATCCAGGTACCCCTTGTTACTAATTAGTTGGGCAATTCATGTAAGTGTCCTAGACTTTATTTTGCCTAACTGAAAATAAAAATTGAGTTACATAATGTTTGTGGTCCTCTCAGCCTTAAGCATGCTAGTAATCCATAATCTTTCAATTTTTTTTTGCTTTTAGAATCAGAACATAGGACTGATAATTAATGTAGGAAATAAAATACACTGAGATAGAAACATGCTTTAGGAATTTTTTTTCCCCCTGAAATCAGTATTTTTATTAAGCTCCTGTCAACTGTATGCCAAAAAGTTGGTTTTAAAGATAAAATGATAATAAAACTATTTTTTGTACATAAGTAGTAATATCCTGGAGGGGATAGACAAATAAATATAATATAATAGGTAATGTGTTAGTGATCTGTACCCAAAATGTTAAAACAGGAGGCAAACATTTTCTATAAAGATCCAGGCATTTTAGGCTTTGTGGGCCATATTGTGTCTATTGCAGCTACTCAACTTGTTGTAGTGGAAAGTCAGCATCATTAATTCTCTGACCTCAACTAGGTGTCCTGTGATTCAATTCAATTCTGACACTAACAACTCAGAGTTAGGTCAAACAATATAAAAAGGACTTGGTCCCACAAGTCTCCATTTCAGATGCTAGCTACAAGTGGGGTTACCAGCATTTCTGCCTGGCTGAGTACATCCCCACCCTCAAGTTCAGTAATTTGCTAGAATGACTCACAGACTCAGGAGAGCACCATACTTAAATTAGTTTCATTACAACTCAGGAATAGCAAGATCGAAGAGATGTAGAGGGCAAGGTGTTAGAGATGGTGAGTGGGTGCCCAGAGCTTCTGTCCCCTTTCTCAGCACCTTTTCAGCATATCATGTGTTCATCAACCTGGAAGCTTCCTGAATCTCATTGTTCAGGAGTTTTTATGGAGTCTTCATTATGTAGGCGTGATTGATTTAATTATTGACCACATAATTGAACTCAGTCTCTAGCTCTCTAGTCACATGCTTGGTCTTTTATGGCCAGCCCCTCTTTTTAAACTATCTAGGGACTGACTATGAGTCACCTTGTTAGCATAACCTTAGGTATAATAAAAAGGAACTAATAATGGATAACAAAAGACACCTATGAAATGCCAAGGGTTTTGAAGATATGTTCCAGAAACTGGGGGCAAAGACCAAATACATATTTTTAATTATACTATAGTCAACCTTAAACAATATGTCCATGAACAGACATGGCTGTGTTTCAATAAAATCTTACTTAAAATAAAGCAGCAAGCTAGAATTGATCTGGTGGCAGTAGTTTGTAGACCCTTGCTCTAGGAAAATGGGAATGACTTCTCCAAGAAGATGACATTTGAACCATATTTTCTCTTTCTTCAAAAATTTTTTGTTGATGTTACTCTAATTTTATAGAATTTTTAAAAAAGATCTTATTTATTTATTTGAGAGAGAGAAAGCACAAGTGGGGGGAGCAGAGGGGAAGGAAGAAAGAACCGAAGCAGACTCCATACTAAGCATGAACACAAACCAAGAGTTGGATTCTTAACTGTCTGAGCGACCCAAAGCACCCCCAATTTGTAGATTTTTAAAAATAACATGTTACAACATTAGTGGTGTAATTTTAGTGAAAAGTTCAGTACTACAGTGGTACTACCCATAGAGAAATTCGTTTGAGGATGTTTGGTGAGTGACCAAGGAAATTTTTCCACACATGTATCCTGATTACTAATGTGTTTTAGTATTCTTTGAGGAAGACTTCAGTTCTCAGACATTAATTCCTTTTCACTCCTATAATTTAGAAGGCTTGAATATTATCTACCAGATAACAACAGGTAGGTAGTTGTTATTCTGCTGAGTGACCATGATTTTTATCATATTCCTTGATTAGTAATATTTTGTCTAATCTGTTGTCATTAGGATGTTGTTTCCCATCTATTTTATGTTGAATCCCACTTTTTTGTTTTTTTAATAAAAGGAATTAGAGACTTGCATTTGAGTTTATCCCTTTGACTAACGGAGGCTGTATGAGTTCCACATTATGAGAGCTGTGCAACAAGAGAATAGAAATTTGGCATTTACTGCTGTATAATGGAGATTAAGACATGAACATTTAAGAACTTTTGGTTTTTGCCTCTTTTTTTCTTTTTCCCAGAGTATAAATCATATACTTTGGTTGCATGAAGGTTTCACATGGAAAGAATGATCATGCTGATAACAATTTATCAATTTATCTTGTTAATTTTATGTCTTAGTATGTCTGAAGTTTCAAATGTGTATAAAGATAAGCATTTGGAAGGCCTCTAAACAAGGAATATTGGAAGTGGGCTATAACTGTTTTAACAGGGATGGAAAGGGGAGGGTTTGGGTTTACTATTATCCAGGTGTTTGGGTGATGTGCCCACAAGCTTAGGGTAGGGAATGAAGAGAATTGCCCTTAGAAATTATGATGAAAATGAGGGTAATGAGAAAAAAATCTAATATTTTGGGGATAAAATAAAAGCAAAGTTCAGAAGAACCAACGTGAAGCTCATTTGTTTTTGTGAGTAACCACAGATGATTTACTAGGATCATCCTTAAACTGAAGGGGCAGTTCCTTAAGTATGCTTATGTATATGGGCCACAGCAATAGTCTATCAGTCAGTAACACATGAATAGCTTATTCACTTGCTCTTTCAACTGAAATATTTTTTTAAATATTGAATACCTATTAAATATTGTTGGTACTGAATTAGGCTTATATGGAGTTAATAATAGAATAATAATAATAGTAATTTTTATCCAATACTTTATGCAGGAGGCTAAGCATAATAATCCTGTGAGATGAAAGTCCTGTTATCTGCAATTCATATATGAGGAAACAAGATTAAGTAATTTATCTTAGGTCACACAGGTAGAGTTGGCTTCCTGATGCCCAATCCTTTAAACAGTTTTTTCTTTCCTAGTAGATGTAAATTTCTTAAGTCTTATAAGAGAAATACAAAGAATTAATGGAATTTCTGAGGAGGGGTGGATAATATCTTTGGGGAGTGGAGCCTCAGGGAAAGCTTCATAAAGGAGAGACACGCAAGGTGAAATGAAAATACAAGGTGAGTCTTGGTTAAGGAGGGCACAGAATATTAGGTCACAACATGGAAAGGTATCTGAGACATAAAGTTGATCTATTTATTCATTGTGGCCTTTTGCGAACTCTTCATGCTGCTTTTTTCTCTGGAGAAAATGTTTGGATTTTTGAGGTTTTGTAGTTGTGGTATTTTACTTTTAGGGAACTTCTTTACTTCTACTCTACTTGTTTCTATGCCTATCGTTATGTGTTTAAGCACTAATATGAATGGATGTAGATTATACTTGATTATCTTAAGCAGAATAGGTGCTAATATTAACTGCTACTTTAAAGGAAATATAATCCATCTTGATAATTGGGAGGCATTTACCTTTCCAAGGTTCATGAAGTTTAGGATTTCCTATGCCTGTCATCCTACCACTTAGATTCTACTGTTTACATTTTCTATAATTTGTTTTATCACATATGTATCCATCCATCAATCCATCTTGGCTTTTTTTGTTTGTTTGTTTAATATACATTTCAAATTAGGTTGTAGCTGTACATATCTATCTGTTAAATCAGTTGTGGTCTCATTATACACTCCCTCCCCCAAATTACATATGATGAAAACATCAATCTTAAATATAATATTTAATGAGTTTTGACAAATGCTTATATGTGGATAACCCAAACCCCTATCAAGATAAAGAATATTATGGTCACCTCAGAAAGTTTCGGCCTATCCCCTACCAGTTAATCTCTACCCTATATCCCCCAAGGCATCCAGTCTTGAGTTTTTTCCCACCATAGATTACTGTCATAGAATTCGTTTAAATGGGATCTGACAATATGAATGAACCCTTCTTATTAAAGCTTTCTTCATTAAATATATTACTTTTGCATTTTTTCATGTTGTTTATCAGCAGTTTGTTACTTTTTATTGCTGAGACTCTCATGTAAATATACCATCCTTTATCCATTCTTGTGTTGTTGGAACTCTGGGCTGTTTCCAGTTTGGGACCATTATGGATAAAGCTTCCTTAAACATTCTTATACAAGTCATTTGGGGATTTGCAGTTTATTTACTTAGGGTAAATAGTTAAGAATGTAATTGCTGGGTCAGAGAGATGGTGTATATTTGGTTTAACAAGAACCTGCTAGACCTTTTTCCAAATGGATGAAACCTTTTGTACTTCCAACACTATGTGAGAGTGCCTGCTCTTACCAGCATTTTATGTGGTCAGTACTTTTAGTGGTTCTCATGGATGTATATTATTTCATTGTGGTTTTAATTTGAACTTCTGTGGTAGCTAATGATGGTTAACACTTTTTCATGGTGATTTATACATATTTTTTTGAAGTGCCATTCAAATCTTTTGCCATTTTTAAATTAAAAAAAAATTTAGGAGTTCTTTATTCTAGGTACCATTCCTTTGTCAGATTTGTTTTTTAAAAAATTTTCACAGTCTTTGAATTTTTTTTATCTGTAACTGTCTTCACGAAAAAAGACTTTTTAATTTTGATTAAATCTAATTCATCAATTTTTTATGGTTTTTGCTTTCTTTGTCCTTAAGAAAATTTTGTGCTCACTACAGATGATGCACATACTCTTCCATGTTTTCTTTTAGAAGCTTTATAGTTTTAATTCTTTTGTTTAGTCTATAATCTACATAAAATTAATTCTTGTTTGTGATATAAGTTATGGATTCAGGTTTTATATCTTCCCCATATTGATCATCCATTTGTTTAATTGTTACTTGTGGAAAAGACTTTCTTTTCTCTGTTGGATTGCTGTAGCAATTTGTAGAAAATTGAATGATGTGTAAGTGTGATTCTGTCTTGTTCCAGTGATCTATTTGTCGGTCTATGCCAGTACTATGATATTTTGATTACCAGAGCTTTACGATAAATTTTGAAATGGGTAGTTTGTACATTCTCTACTTTTCTTTTTCCAAGATAGCTTTGAATTAACTTTTGTTAATTTTTTCTTTTTTCCAAGATGTTTTTGCTGTTGTTGTGGTTTCACTTACATAAACTTTTTAGAATCCATTGTCAGTCTACAAGGAGGTCTGCAGGAATGTATAGCTTCATTTGGTGGGTGGGGGAGCGTTGACTTCTTAAAAATACTGAGTTTCAGGGATGCCTGGGTGGCTCAGTTGGTTAAGCGGCTGCCTTCGGCTCAGGTCATGATCCCGGCGTCCTGGGATCGAGTCCCACATCGGGCTCCTTGCTCGGCGGGGAGCCTGCTTCTCCCTCTGCCTCTGCCTGCCACTCTGCCTGTGCTCACTCGCTCTCTCCCTCTCTCTCTGACAAATAAATAAATAAAATCTTAAAAAAAAATACTGAGTTTCCTGATTCATTAACATGGTATATCTCTTATTTGCTTGGGTCTTTTAAAAATTTCTCCTAGCAGTGTTTTATAGTTTATAATTTAGTGGCATTATACATTTTTTGTTACGTCTATTTCTAAGTGATTTATTGATATTACATGTTATTATAAATAGTTTTAAATTTTCATTTTCTAATTGGAATTCATCCATAAATTGATTTTTATATATTCTAGTCTCTGACTTCACTAAAATCACATATTTGTTTAAATAGTTGTTTTGCAGATCACTTACGATATTCTATGTAAACAGTCAAATCTACATGTATCTAGCAATAGACAGTTGTACTTTTCCTTTTCTGATCATTATCCTTTTTTTCTTGTCTTATTACACAAGGTAGGATCTTTAGTACATTGTAGACTATGTGAAGAGATTGGGCATCCTTTAATTTTTCAGGATATTAGGAGGAAAGTATTCATTATTTGAAGATTAAGTGCATTCACCAATACTGTGTTAGCCAAAGGTTTTTCTAAAAACCATTTCTCTGGTTGAAGAAATTCCTTCTATTCCTATTTTCTAAAGAGTTTTTACCATGAGTGGGTAGATTTTGTTAATTTTTTTGTGTTGATTAATACGCTCATCTGGTTTTTCTTCTTTGTTTTATTAGTATGGTAATAATTATTTTTTAAAGCAACTTTCATAAGCTATAATTTACTTACCATAAAATGAATCTATTTTTTTGCATAAAAGTCAATGACTTATTATTTTCCATGGTCATTCTCAACATAAGCATAATGTACTTTTATTACATTTCTTTTTTTTCCAAAGTGCTATTTTTTTTAAAGATTTTATTTATTTATTTGCCAGATAGAGATCACAAGTAGGCAGAGAGACAGGCAGAGAGAGAGCGAGAGGAGGAAGCAAGCTCCCTGCTGAGCAGAGAGCCCGATGTGGGGCTTGATCCCAGGACTCTGGGATCATGACCCGAGCTGAAGGCAGAGGCTTTAATCCACTAAGCCACCCAGGCGTCCCTTTTATTACATTTCTTTTTTTTTTTTTTTTTTTAAAGATTTTATTTATTTATTTAACAGACAGAGATCACAAGTAGGCAGAGAGGCAGGCAGAGAGAGAGGAGGAAACAGGCTCTTCCCGGAGCAGAGAGCCTGATGTGGGGCTCGATCCCACCACCCTGGGATCATGACCTGAGCCGAAGGCAGAGGCTTTAACCCAATGAGCCACCCAGGCGCCCCCTTTTATTACATTTCTATCACCCCCCCCAAAGAAAGCTCAAGTGAACTTATATGACTCCCTATTCACACCTCCAGCCTCCAGCAATTCCTAATTTATTCTATGTTTGCCTTTTCTGGATATTTCATAAAAAGAGAGTCATATAGCATGTCATCTTTTATATGTTTGACTTTTGCCATTTATCATATGAGGTTTACTCATGTTCCTTTTTATTGCCAAATACTCATCCATTGTAGGGATATATTGCATTCTGATTATTGCTTTACCAGTTCATGGACGTTTGAATTATTGTTGCCCTCTTAGCTTTTTAATAATACTCTTTTATATAATTGTGTACAAGTCTATGTGGATATCTATTTCTGTAGATATGTAGGAGTGGAATGCTGGGTCATATGGTAAATGTGTGTTTAACTTTTTAAGAACCGCCAAATTGTTTTCCAGAATGATTGTACCATGTTACATTCCCAGTGGCAATGCTAAATTGATTTTTTGAGTGTTAAAACAACTTTGCATTCTTAGGATAACTCTGCTGTATTTTCCATCTTAAATATTGCTGGATCTGTCTTGCTTACAATATTTAAGGATTTCTGTGGCTGTGTTCATGAGAGAATTTGGTCCATAATTTTATTTTCTTGTAATGTCCTTGTTGGGTTTTTCTACTGAGATTATCATAAAATATGTTGGAGAGTGTTCTTTTCTCCTATGCTATGAATAAGTTTCATAGAATTCACCAACGAAAACATGTAGGCCTGTACTTTTATTTACTGGAAGGTTTTTTGATAGTGAACTTAACTTTTTGATAAATATGGGCTATTTGGATTTTCATTTATCTTGTGTCAGTTTGGAAAGTTGTGTTTTGCAAAGGATTTGTCTGTTTTATCTAAGTAATCAAATTTGTTGACATAGTGTCATTCATAAACATTTCTGTAATTGCTTTTAATGTCTGTAGGATTTGTAGTGATAATCCATTCCAGACGTTGACAATTTGCATTTTTTTCTTAATCATTCATTTGAATTAGTGGTTTATCAATTTTATCAATTCATTTCAAAGAAACATATTTGGCTTTGATAATTTTTCTTTTGTTTTTTATTTCATTGAATTCTGTGGTGTATTTCCACTCTTCTACATGTTCTGTTCTTCTTTAAATGCATAAAATGAAACCTTAGGTCAATGAGAACTTTTTCTTTTCTAGCGCTATATAATTCTCTTTAAGAAATGTGTGAGCTCATCTCACAACATACAGGATTTTGATCAGAGGCATTAGGTATATTGTTTTTGGAGGCGTTTCTAAAGTTTTTAGTGTTATTGGTTTCTTTTTTTTTTTTAAGTTTATTTATTTTAGAGAGAGTGAGCGTGCAAGCAGGGGGAGGGACAGAGAGAGAAGGAAAGAAGCAGATTCCCTGCTAATGGAGGATCACAATGGGGAGCTCAATTCCAGGACCCTGAGATCATGACCTACGCTGAAATTAAGAGTCGGACTTGGGGTGCCTGAGTGGCTCAGTGGATTAAAGCCTCTGCCTTCGGCTCAGGTCATGATCCCAGGGTCCTGGGATCAAGCCCCACATCTGGGCTCTCTGCTCAGCAGAGTCTAGATTAACAGTCCAACTTTGTAGTTGTTGAGTCCCTTAGAATATTGGCACTAAGAACCAAGAAAATCTTAACCATCCGTCTGGGGAAGGGGTTAGCCTCAAATAATTTTGAAACCTGGAGTCCCTTAATTGGGAGAAAAGGAGCTAAGATGAAATGAACAAATCAGCAAGTGTTGAATTTTTTATGTGGTTAACAGGTATTGGGGAAAGGAATAGCATCCTTCAGTGGTTACCAATTACTCTTTAGATAAAGCTAAAAATTCTTAATAATGACCTGTAAGCCCCTACATGATCTAATACCAGCACATAGCTCACTTGTCTCATCTCTTGCTACTCTTCCATTCATTATTCCTTCCTCTTCCCCCTTGTTCTCTGCACTCCAGCCACACTGGTGTTCTTTTATTAGAGGTTCTTATTATCCTAGAGCTTTGGTAAACCCTATTATCTCTGCCTCAGATTCTTTTCTTCATTTCCCTCTTATCTTCTCCTAGTTACTTTCTCCTCTCTCAAATTAATTTTTCAGATATTTCATGGCCTCTTCAAATAAGGTAAAACGCATTAATAATCTCACTGTGCTAGAATATAAGCATTATGGTACCAGGAGTTTTCATCTTAACTACTGTATTTTGAATACCTAACATAGGCCTTTGCATATGGTATGTGCTCAGTAAATATTTGAATGAATAAATGAACGAGTAAATCCAGAGATGAATGGATTATTCAGAATCCCATTTAGTTAATTTTAAGTGAGAAATAAATCTGCCAAAAATTAGTGTGAAGAATTTATTCCTACCACTTTCTATTAAAGTGAGGAAGTAAAACTCCAGAAATAAATAACCATTTGCTTTTAGAGATTTATTGTCTCATTGTTTGAGTATGATCCCTAGTTATAACATAATGAGTAATGCCTCGCAAGCTGTGGTACTTGTTATATAGACGATGCCCAGTGCATACACTAAATTGAACTATAATATATAATGCTGTGTCTGGCATTTCACTCAGACTGTTACAAAGATAGTTATGTGTAAGAAGCATTGTAATTCTTTCAACACTCTACATTAATTAGATTTTTAAAAAATTATGTTTTTCCTTAGGGGTTTGAGCAGCATTTTGATTATCGTCCTTCTGAAGAGATATGCAGAAACCAGTAAAGGTTCATACAGCTAAAGCTATTAAAAATATGTTAGATGAAGTTTGATAGTTTATATGAAATACTTTGAAGGGGTACCTATATTAAATTAAAATGATTTTTACCTACTTTAATGAAAAGATGAGAAAAGTATTTAGTAGGAAAGATTTATTTCAGGTGAAAGAAAAAACATTTTGAGGGCTAAGAGTGAGACAGATTTAGAAATATTCTAGGAAGTGAGGATGTTGACAGTTCATCTTTGAAGACCTTTTAAAAAGAAAATTTGGAAAATATTAGTTGCAAAAATATTTCATTGAATAAAGACAACTAGCTTGGACAAGACCTCCTACTTATTTCCAGTTGTGATTATGTGATTGCCTAGTTTTATTTATTGTACTTATTTTCAGTGGGTCACATAGAATTATTGCAGTGCTCAGTCACCTTTTTTCTTCTTATGTGTGCCTGAGAGTGTGATTCATACCTGCATGAATGAATGTTGTGCTTTGTCTCTCTCTCTCTTTCCTTACAGTGCCTGGCATAAAGGGCTTACATTTTAAGAATGAGATTTAATTTTTATTTTATTATTTTTTTTAAGATTTACTTTTTAAGTAAGACTTGCTTTTATTTGGAATTTGAGATAAAATATCGCATTTTATCTGAAGTTTTTAAAACTTTCACATGATTTTAGGGCGCATGGGTGGCTCAGTCGGTTAAGCATCTGACTCTTGGTTTTGGGTCAGGTCATGATCTCATGGGTTGTGGGATTGAGCCCTGTGTCTGCTCCCTGCTCAGCAGGGAGTTTGCTTGAAAGATTCTCTCCTTCTCCCTGTGTGTCCCTCATGCTCCCTCAAGTAAGTACATCTTTGAAAAAAGGAGAACTTCCATGTGATTTTTATTCTCCTTAGAGAGTCATATCAGCAGAGGGACACTTATGACTTTGAGACTAATTTCCCAAAGAAGAGCCTCTGCTAGAAGATATTAATAGTTAGGAATAGATTGGGGTTAGAGACCAATGAAATCACAATTTAATTAAAAAATATTTTCTGATTTAAAAAAAATATGTTCCCTCAATGGAAGATTCAGTTTATCAGAAGTAATAGTTATCCATAATAGTGTCATCAAAAGTATATTTATAACTTGATATAAGTTTCTTCTGAGTGTTTGTTTGTTCATTTGTTTGTTTTGGTAGGCACTAGGCAAAGTAAATACCTGACCCATGTTGGTTTGTATTTGGGATGTTGGAACCATGTTGTTATGGGTAGAATTTACTGCCATCTCCCCAGCAACAGTAACAAAAAGGTATGTTGGAGTCTTAACCTCCAGTAATATAGAATGTGACCTTGGAATAGGGTCTTTACAGTTAAAATGTAGTCATTAGGGAAGGTCCTAATCCTGTATGACTGTTATCCCTATAAAAGCGGAAATCTGGACACAGACATACATAGAGAGACGCTGATGTGAAGGGACACAGGGAAGATGATATGAAGATGGTCATCTATATGCCAAGGAGGGTGGCATGGAACGGATCCCCTCTTACACACCCCTCCCAAGGAAGCAACCCTGTTGACACCTTGATCTCAAGACTTTCAGATTGTGAGAAATAAATTTGTTGGTTAAGCCACCTAGTTTGTAGTATGTTGTTAATACAACCTTACCAAACTAATACATACATATGAAATTGCCTTACAGCAGTTTTATAATTACCTTTTATCTTGATTTTTGAAGTTTTCTTATATTTGTTTCTTTGCTTATGTTGGGTATAATCCAACTAAATAATACATTACTTGAAATCTGGTTACTATTTCCCTATCTTTCCTTTCCCTATAGCATTTTGTATAAGATGTAAAAGCTGTTTATGTTATACAAATAGGCATACTTTTGATTAAAAGAAATTATGTGGAAGCAACACTTTGTCCAATATGGAATTGGGGAGAAAGTATTTAATTTTGGGTTTTTTTTTTTTAAGCTGGATGAACTTGGTTATTTTATGATCCTGAAATTTGATATGTATATGTATAATATTTATATATTTATATATTTATATATAAAAGATGTGTATGTTTGGATTGTCATTAGAATTTTTATATTAAAATTAGCATAACCATATTATAAGATAATTAGTATAAGAAGAAAACAAGATTACTCATTGTTCCACCACTGAAACACTATAACTACTAATATTTTTATTATTTTTCTTTTAGATTTTCACCTATACAGAGAACTGGTCTATTTGTATAATCATAGTATATGTGTTTTTGTACATAAATTTAAGATTTTTAGCTAACATATTACAAAAATTTACTTCTTACACAGCTTTGTCAACTAATTTAGAATGGGTGTATTATATCCTATTTGTGTATATAATGCATTTTTTTAACTTTCCTATTTTTGGATATTTAGGTTGTTTCCAGTTGTTGACCACGACAGACATGATACAGAGAACACTTTTGTGCATAAATATGTTTCCACCATTAGGATTATTTAGAGTAATGAAATATCTTTCAAGGCTCTTCATACTGTGTTTTACAAAAGGGTTGTACAGTTTTCAAAGGAATTATTTCTTACATATTCTAATTTGGAACCCAATTTGCAGTACTTATTGTTACTTGTTTTGATGTGCATAATTACTTTTAATGGTTGTTCAGCTGCAGCTTACTCATCTTTTTGTTAATAATTTTTTTAATCCCATGATTTTAGAGAAACCCTCCTTTTACCACTATATGTGAAAAAGACATATTATATATAACATATATATTAATATATATGTAAAATTTGCATTACTTAAAATTTTGACCATCAGATACCTCATTGATTAGTTGTTATAGGAAGGGACCTTGTGCAACAGGGAAATCAACTGAAATGTGTAAGGTAGGAATTTTGACTCTTGGCAGATGGCTGAAAGTTCGAATCACTGTATCTGGATTTCTGGTACATTTGAGATGGTTTTGGGTAGTATGGGCAAATGATAATGTTTATATTTGATAGTTGGTAACGTAATGCTTACAAAAAAGAATTATTATACACTGAAACAGAAGTTCAGTCAGTGGCTAGAGATGAATGCACACATCTAGAGATAAGGACTTTTGTGAGCTTGTTAGGTGTTTGGGACCTCAGCTGTAGGTTTTCTCTGCCCCTGCCCTTCTGGCAGTGAAACTAGAGTTAGCTCAGGAAACCAACACAGAATCCCATTTTTGAGAACCAGATAAGCTCAGTGAGCATTAGGGTTTAAAAGTTTATTCCTCAGAATATCTGAACTAGAGCACAAAACAGAAAGACTATTTCTCAGTCTTACCTGCTACTGGAAGTTAGCAGGACCTGAGTCCTTAATACTCTGCTAGGCTTGAGGCTGAGACTTTATTACTTGAGGCTGTTGGGGCTTGGAAAAGCAGGGATTCAACCTTAGATAAGTCACTTGCCCAAGATCTTATTTTCCATTTGAGTTGGTGTTAGAATTGTGATCTACATCTTAATGCTCTCTTCTTTTCTAATTTAGTGCTTTTGGCTGTATAACATCATCTTGAATGTTAAGATTAAGTGTAACTTCATAGTTACTTCACAAAGTGTGATTATTGCTATAATCTAAAAAATAACTTCGCAACTTGGAGAAACATTTTTGAATAGATGAATCGATATTATACAAATATGAAGTTGTGTTAAATAAAAAATTTGGTACGGTTTTGTTATTTACTTTAATTTGCATCCCATGGGAATTAGCTTGCCCTATTTTATTGAATATCTAGCAATGTTAGGGTTAAGTCTTGAATGAATGCTGATAACCTGAAATGGTAGTCAGAAGAGTTGGGCCTCTTTTTTTTTTTTTT